>JANRGW010021004.1:0-75987 GCA_024733675.1 Psilopsiagon aymara
AGTAATAATAATGACAAGAGAAATACAAGGGAAAAGAATACAACAGCTCACCACGTATACCCAGCCCGATCAAGCCATGTACCCCCACCACCCTTCCAGGTCTCTGCTCTCCGTTTCTGCATCCTGGGCATGACGTGCTGTGGTATGGATACCTCTTTGGTCAGTTTGGGTCAGGTGTCCTGTCTCTGCTTCCTTCCAGCTCCCCCTCCTCCTGGGTAGAGCATGAGGCTCAGAAAGTCCTTGGCCAAACCAAACATTACTAAACCATAACTAAAAACATTGGTGTTATCAGCACTGTTCTCAGGCCACAAGTCAAAAACACAGCACTGCACCAGCTACTGAGAAGGAGAAAAATGACTGCTACTGCTGAACCCATGACAGACCAGTCTCAGTCACCTTTCTGGTTTGTATATTTTTCTCTTCAACAATGAAGTTCAGCTACTTTTTACTAGATTGATCTGTTATTCATACTTGGTTACCCAGAACTTTGAATATGGTTCTATCTCTTCCTGCATAATGCTGTCTACATGGGTTTTGTAACAAATTTGTGTCCAGAGATAAATGTTTTTGTCTCTAAGCTGGTCAGCCGTTGCCTGCAGAAAGCTTAAAGGAAATGCATCTTGCTCTGAGTAAAAAGTGAGAAGGGAAGGAATCTATCTCTTAGGAGTAAACTGTTGTCTTAACTATGGATCACCTCAGACAAGAGCTTGAATAGAGGTTTCATGATGCAGCTTAGTAGGAATTTGATAGATTTCACATCATTGGCTGAACAATTTATTTTCTGCCAGCCAGAACAGTGTTTGTAAACAGTACTGCCTGGTGACTGATGATGACGGGAGCAAACAGTGAAAAGAGAATAAGAGAAGAGATGAAAAGAACTTCTGCTGGCATAATGAGGAGAAATGGTCCTTCATCATCCTATCAGAGCTACTGCTCTGCAAGTTATAAATCACTGTCATCTGCCTCACAGCCTGGGATAAGCATAGCACAATAAAGTCATTAAAATAAAGCAAAAGAGAAGGTTTGTTTTCCTGGCAGCTTCACAGAAATGCCTGTTTTGTTGGATTGTATCCATGCAGATATAAGCTGATCTGTGTTCATGATATACGTTAATATCTAAGAAACAGTAAACAAGAAACATACTTTATTTGATAGTGGAAATCAGTTTCAATACCATTTTGAACTAAACAGCAGTTTTTCATTGCCTTTATGCTAGATTCAGAAGACAGAAGCACTCTACCAAGTCTCATTTCCTTTTGAATAGTTTAGAACAAATGAAGATTGGTTTATGACTTGCTGCAGTTTGAACCTATCAAACTAAGTTTAATAAGAAAGTCAGTGACTTCAGTTGTCTGGTTAGTAATCAGGATGTTATTTAAAGCAACCCAACTTTTAAAAAGGGCTATGGACCTTCAATTTTTTGCATTAGGGAAGAATTTTTCTTTGATGGGATTCATATCACACCATTCCTTTTAATATATATATATTTATATCTACTAATGAAGGAGATTACTTAATGACAGATAAAACTGTTCTTCATCCAAGACAACTATATGGCATTTTATCTTTATGTAAGGCCACAGATATTATGAGCCAGGTCTTGTAATCTCACAGTCTAATACAGAAAAAAATTCCATGTATTTCAGCACGATGTGTGATTTACAGATTTAGAATTATATTATTACCAAGAAAAACACTTCATTAGATGTAAATGTTTAGCATACTAAATAAAACTGAGTTGAAGATTTAATTTTATCAACAACCATTAAACCGAACCTACCTTCACGGTAACCTGAATTTTAGAAAGATGCTCAGCTGCACCACGGTCACAAATATGATTGGAAAAACTTCCTTTAATTAAAATAGTATGCACATCACAAAGGTTTAATTGATTCTCCATCTACTCCTGTAAAAAATTGCTGTTTGCCCATATGTTACTTAATTTTCGTAAAACTTTATAAAAAGTAAATAGTGCAGATGATAAAAGAATATAAAATGTGAATTACATGAGGATATCAGTACCGAATATTATTTTCCCTTTGGTGCCTTGCAACTCTTCCTTTAGAAAACAGAGAAACGTTTTCATATGTTTATTCATTCAGCACTGAAACATTAACAAATGAACTCACCATTTGTTAACCCTTGCAAAAGCCTTAATAACATCTAACATACAGTCTGACAACTACATTAGCTACATGAAGATAAAACAAATGATTGATTTCTTCCCTTTACACCTGTACTGAATGGAATTGCTGAGGGTTTTCATAAACTGAAAAGTAAATCTGCTCTGTTAGGAAATATCAAACACCTACCCGCTCTCACAGACCACTTTTTGTATTATAAATGAAATTTTACAGGCAGAACTTAATTTTCCTCAGTTTATTTTATGCCTTCAGAGCTCTAGTCTATAGGCAAAACACAGTTCCAAGGGAAATTGTTTTGACATTACATTTCCTTTGCACTACAATATGATTTGTATATATCCATCAAGTAAATCTAAAATTAACTTATTTGGCAAAATTTCTCAACTACTCCTACCACAGTTTAATGCATGTATTATATTTACTTTATATTTATATAATTTAATGATATAATTTATATTTATTTAAATATTTTATTTATTATTTCATAAGAAAAGAATTAAACAGTGCTGTAAGGACATTTAGTTTCCTCATGCAATAGCTTTCTTTTGTGCCATCGTTTAATCTGAATCAGAAAACACAAAAAAACTCAGTGTGCAGTGTCATAAATCATGAACATTGATTAATAAAGTTCAGCATTTTTGTTTTCCATTAAGCACTCATAGTTATATTTCAATTCTAATATAAATATTTGACAGTTTAATTAGTGCTTTCATGAGAAATTATATAACTAAATTGCTTGTAATAGAAGAATTAAGAGAACATTGAAACTAGGTTGTAGAGAATCTCCTATTGTAACGCCAAAGAAATCGGCAAAAGTATTATTACATGTTGGTTTGGAATATATTGTGCTGATATTAGCTTCTCATACCCTCTGCTGACCCACCCTGAAACATGCAGTAATGTGGGCTTCAAGAGCACACAAGACAAATACTGATCTTTCAGATAGATAAACTGTGACAAGTCATCCAAAGTTTTAGGAGGATTAGATGGAAGATCCAGTCTCTCATAAGCAAGGAAGTTTTTACTGCATACATGTACTTCAATTTCATTTTGCTTTCATTGTTTTGCTAATAGACTGCTAGGTCCAGGCTTCTGATTACCTGTGTTTCCAGAGGACTTTTAAAGTTCAAGTATGGGAACACATTCTGAAAATCTCTGAATACCATGTACAAGGGGCCACAAAGTCTGGCACACAGCTGTTTACACAAAGAAGGCTACAGGACTAAGGTTGCATTATGCAGTGCTTACAATACACTCTTCTCACTTCCAGTAAGCCCACCTCTGAATAAATGGCAGCAATAAGCTGAACCTTTAGTCCACAAATGCAGTTGTGTCATAACTGACTAAAATCCTAATGCCCCCAGCAGACTGTTGTTGGATGTAAAGCACAGAAGTATGCTCTATAACATAGTGCAACAGCAAAGTGACAACTCGTCCCCTTTCAATCAAAACTGAACCAATTTCCTAAAGAAAGCTCCTCATATGACTATGTGATCAGTCACTACCTGAAGCAGAGCTCAGAATTCACCTAGGTATAATGACACTCCATGAAATTCTATAGGCCAAGTCACGCGATGGCTAAAATGATTGGATGGAGCGCAGGCAAAAGCAGTGGACACATATGCGGTCCAAGGGAAAGGGAGGAGAGAGAAGGACATCCATTATCTGCAGTTTCTGAGAAATGTGAACTGCTTAATCTTAATCTCTAACGTGCACAGCTAGTGCTCACTAGGAATAAGCAGAAGGAGAACTGGCGTGGCTGTGTCTCTTTGAATTAACCAGATTCAAAAGAGGGAGAATATAGGCTGAAGTAAAATACCCTTAGAGCTTCTATGAGTTATAACATTCAATAAAGGTACCTTGTATGCAGTATTGGATATTTCTATATTACACTCCTTCTATGAGGTAAAAATCACAACTGGTTAATCCAAGGATAAGTGTTTGCCAAGAAACCAACCATCATAAATGGATTGTAATCATTTCTGAGAAATAGTTCCTCAACCAAGAAGGGTTAAGTGAAGCTACAGCTATTCTGGTTTAGTAATAAAGTAATGAATGTCAACAATTAGAAATACAGTAGGCATGCATTATGAATTGAAAAGAAACAAAAGAGTAAAATTAGAAGCAACGGAATATTCTAAAACTTAGAAAAATTGAGAAGGTATGGGAAAAAAAGATGAAAGGAAGCTTTATAAAAGTACTGGGAGCTGAAGAAAGTGGTGGTTAAGGATTTTTAACAGGAGACGGTAAGATGCAAATAATGATATATGGCATGATAAGTAGTACCAAGTGTCTAAAATCCAAGTAATGGCATGATATCTGAAAACCCAATCAACATTCCTGACCATAAAAGTTTTGTACTGTAAAACACTCACCTGTGGCCTAGAGCCAAGAATGCCATGCTTCCTCAAGCTGGAACTGACACAGAGGTTGTGTTCCCATTCCCAAGGGTAACCAGAGACATCAGTTCTCAGCAGCCCTGCACCTTGTTTCTGCACACATGGACCACACAATTCAGTCCAGGGGTGAGATGGACCTGTCCTGCAACACAGGAGGTGCAATCTAGTGTCCCAGCAGAGGGCTCCCACCCTCATATACAATTGATAGGGCATGGGGGGGTTCTGAGCATGATCAGCTGTAGTTTGCTCCCTTCACACTAATGTCTAGAAAGCAAGGAAGTGGTCATGTGATGAAAAGTAAATGAGGAGTTGCTTTGCTGTAAATGTTTTTTGGGGTCATTGTGTTTCTGATGTACTTTTATAACAGGGAAAAACCTTAGGCACCATTCTCATTTTATTAAAATGTTTACATAAATATTGATATACTTCACTAAACCCAATGGGTCTGTATTGGAGTATAACTTCTATAAGCAGAAAATCATATTAATGGCTTGGAGATGTCTGCTTATAGAGGTGACATCAGAAAAATCATAAATTTGTATAACAAATACATGACACTGGAGAGTGTACTTGAAATACCTAGAAATTGGATAGACTGCTTTCTGCCTACATGAGTAGAATCTAAATTAGCTAGCAATCTAGTTGGCCTTTAAGTTATTGTAAACATCAAGAGAGAGCGATTCTCTTGCTCTTCAGTTAAAAAAACAAATCAAACAAACAAAACACCTGCCAAGCTAGGACTCCATTACCTTGTCTGGACTGATTAAGAACTTTCTTTCTTATGATATGGTTACTCTTCTCAGCTGGAAAGTACATAAGTGGAATAGTGGAATAAAATACGATATCTCATTATTCTGCCAGGTCTGATACTCTGGATCGTCCAAGTGTGCTTTCATAAAGAATTATCCACATACTCCTTTATTTTCTGAACAAAAATCCGTGTGAAGAAAACCGTTTTCTGATTCTTCTCACCATGGGTGAGTTCATCCAGAAAGACTACATTTACTTTCCTGTCTAATAGCTTACTTCCCAATTCTATTTCTGACCCTACCCTGAAAGGGATTTTCATTCTTCTTAATATCAAGCAGAAAAGAAAGAGAGAAAAAAAAGCAAATAACTTGGGACTGGGGTGACCTCCTTACCATGCAGAGAAGATGGAATTAATGTAATGTAAATACCTTTGTGCCATTCAGTCAACTCTCCCTACACCATTATCCATCCCAGACTTAAATTCCACCTACTTACAAGTTTTATATCTGTTCAATGATCCATATCTCTAATCTCATTATCAAATTGGAGGGAAAAAAATGAAATGTAGGAGTCAGAAAGAGCACTTTCATGAGTGCAAGGAGCAGTCATTTAACAAGTGGAAGAAATTAAGAACTTTAGAGGACCCACAGCACATCCTTTCCTACATTTCTACACAACTTTCCTACATATTCCTACATAACTTCCACAATTTTAAGTGCATTTTTTTAATATTTCTAACCTTACAAGGAGGGTAATCACCAAATAACACCTAAGAACACCTTTGTTAAATACATTTTTACTAGTTTTTCTCAAGTAACAGCAGGAATACTAAAACAATAGAAATGCCCTTTCCTCCATGTTTTTACTTATTTAAAGGCTTTCTTGTTCTTTCTGCGTACAAAGTGATATAAAACCAGCATTTGAAGGATGTTTTTCTATCAGACAGAAACCACCAAAGCTCAAGTCATAATCTGGTGTTTTGGGGGTTTTCCTAGTAATTCGTGGACATTTAGGTATAGGACTGAAGATAATGACACTTACAGCATTATGAATCAATATTAACCAAAGCACTTATCAGCCTATCAACTAACATTAGGCCAATAGTATGATACAAATCAGAATATAGGTTTTTATTTATTATATTTTATGTAATTTTTATTATATTTTATGCAATATGAAAAGAAAGAAAATTGCTTTCTTAAATTACTTCAAATATATTTTAAAATTAATTAATACAGTTTAAAATCCCATCAAACTGTAGAGATTATTTTAAATTAATCTTTTAAAATCCACTTTTTAAAATCCTTCAAAATGTAATCCTTGGTTGAGATAAAACCCCAATACCATTTTATTTTTCTAGTTGTTTATTTTTCTGGTAAAACAGGCTGTTCCATTTTAGATCACACAAGCTGCTATTAGAGTCAATGAATAATGCTATTTCTTATGCAGTAAGAGCTTAGTCAGTTCCCATCAGCTGTGGTTTATCCAAGGGGGATTAAACGTTTATAATCAAATCCAGGTGGATTAATCATGCCCTGGATAGGAAGATTCAGTGCAGAGCCAGGTCAGATCAGCCAGGCTTCTTAGGGCAGGTGTGGTGCAATAAATGCACTCCACTGTTTCCAGGGCACCCCATGAACGGACAAAGGTTAATCACTCCTGCATTGTGCAGAACCTGAGCAAATCAAGCCCAAAGAGCCAGATTTGTCATGCTTACTGTAAATTTGTTATCCCAAGCTCCATGAAACGAATGTATAAAAACATACGATGCAGAGACACAAGTGGTTGTATGCAGTTAGCTTGAGTGCCATAGGATTTATTAGTCCTTACTCAGATGCTTCTGCATTATACTTCGCCGTGCTCTTAGTCCAAAGCAGCTGTACATAAAGAACAGAAGCCAACTTGGTTCTCATACATACTAGCAAACCCAAAGAGCTCCCCGAATCTGAAGCACTGGGCACAAAAAAGACCTTCTGAGTGGGAGCATGCAGCAGACCCTGATTGCACCAAGGGAGCTAGCAAACGGCTGAAGCAAAATGAGCCCAAGCTGGCTTTGAGCAGTGCCACATCACAGTCTTCTTTGCATTTCAAGTGTTTCCATTATGTGATTTTCCTGGTTTTTGGCTATCTCAGTCTCTGATTAATGAAATACTGACTATATTTGATGTGCATCAAGCAGCATAGAAATTCAATGTTAGCTTTGTACTGGCCTCTCATTAAGTGACATAGCCAAATTCATGAAGTACTGCATTCAGCTATAACCTCGATACTACAGGAGTATTAGAAGCTTAGAATCCTATATTGCAGAGTTAGGCTTGCGTGCATCTGCAACAGCACCGTTGCAGAGGCATGCAACAGCGACACAGCAAACCCTGGTACTGTATGTCAGAGGGAAAACCAGAAGTCTTCCTGCGGCATGTTCCTTTCCTCATACCTTGACAAGTGCTATCTACAAAATCTGCTGCTGTCTTTAGCTCTGCTTTCATTTTCTGTGCAGGCTTTCACATGATGATTTGAAAGGGAAGAAGAAAAAGGAGAAGACAGATAGCAAATACTGGTAAAGAGAGAAGGCTCATTTACCTGGTTGCTTTGTGTAGGACAAGTCAATTTTCTTCTTGGCTTACAACAAATACTTTCTTCACCACCTTTCTTATATGCAAAACATCTATTTTGCCTACGATATCTAGGTAATAGCTGGAGATGAACCATTAGAAACACAGCTACTTGAATTCCACACAACAAAGAGTAACTGTTTGCTACCAAATCATAAACAGACATAGGTAATATTTTTTACTTGCTTATCAAAAGCAAGTCAACTACATGGCTGCATATAGTATGAGTAAATCTTTCTTATAATTTTGATATTACCTCTAGCATAATGTAATTCAGTGGCCCATGTACTGAAAAAAATTACTAAATCAGTTTATTTATGAAAGACTAAGAAAATGTTACTTTTATTTTGTTGCTCCTTTGGAATTATTAATGTTTTTTAAAGCCTAACACTAAAAAGAAAGCAAAACCATCAGCTAATATAAAGTATTTTGTAACATATTGTTCAGATGTTTGTAATAAGAAAATTTGTATAAAGTATACAGCTTTGAAAGCATTCTTGATTTATGAAAAAACAAACATACAGATGTAGAGTTTGAAAATCAACTTACACCCTTATGAAGTTTCACTGACAGTCCTGAAATCATTTATATATTCAGATATGAAAGTTATCTTAGTAGCTGTAATTGCTTATTTTACAACAGTCTAATTTACGAGCACATCCATTTTATATACTATCTTGTTTGCAATGATCAGACATATATCAGCATAAGGAAAAGCAGGCAATCTATTTTTTTCCTCCCCACCTGCTGAGTCTTCAGCCAACAGCTTGAAGAGACGGCAGTCTCACAAGGCAGAGGAATGATAAATTATTTGACTTCCTATTTCTGCACCTATGGACTAGACTGACATTTTCTCACAGGTTCTGTACTTCAAATAATACCAGTATCCGTACTAATAAGGGTGACAATGATACAGTATGATCATCTAGACCATATCCAGCATAATCTATTGGTAAAGAGTGATTTGTTCTAGAGGAAAGATAAAGAGTTGGTTACTGAGGTTACTGAGATCTTCATCTGTCTCAACTCTGGAAAGAAAGGCACCCTTACAACTTCCGAGAAATCAGCCTGTTGCCTATGCTTTAGTATTCCATGTACTTGCACTGAGGGAAAGGAGTGACATGGCTGCTCACAGACAGACGTACAGATGTGCTATGTACCAGTGGAGCCAGTCAGCTGCAAGTCAGCTGTGGCCCTGATGCTGAGAAAGCATTTGGGTGACCTGTGCCTTTCACAATGAGCCCTCCTGAAAAGTGGGGTATATGAAGTGGAGTGCTTACTTACAGAGTAGAGCAGGGCTTGGTCCAGACATTTAGGAGTCCAGGCAAACACATTCTGCCTGCCTACACCATCTGGAAAGATGCATTCACCTCTACCTACTTTGCAGCCAATTACTTTCAGAGTGAAAGGAACAGTAGTAGTCCCGCATGTTAATAAAAGGCAAGCTGGAACTCAGTCTCTGATTCTTCAAGCAACCTCAATGCTTGGAAATGAAAAGCATGATGCTGCCCTCAGTATCACAGCCAGGCACATCACACAGCATGAAATAAGAATGAAGAATGAAATTTTTGATTGTACAAATGGACACCAGTTCTCATCCTTTGTAAGTTGGAACAAAGTCACCAGGACCAGAGATGGAAACTTAATGAAACTCTCTTATGTTTTCTTTAGATACCCTGAGGCAAAGCTGTAAGTGAAAACAAGCAATAAAAGGGGGGTGGGGGTGGGGGGGTAGGATGGGTGGTATTGTAAAAATGTGGATGGCTTCTGGGAAATAAGAACCTGACATACCAAACATGGAACACAAAACACTCCCAAGGAAGGTTGGGGACTACTGGGTATCAGCTGGAGTTGGACCTGGGGTGGTGCTTCTTGCATCGTATTTAGTGCTGTGACTTGAATGATAGAGAAAGAAAATTAGCTATCATCTCAAGGAAGAATCTGCAGAAAACAACTGACTGGAAAGTAAATTCAGATAATTAGAAATTGAATGCAAAAAGAGGCTAATTAAAGAATGTCTTCAACGACCTTTCTGTTCCAGCAGAACAATTGATGATAACTTGGGTCGTGTAGGGGTCAAGAAACAAAGAAATTGACTTTAGTGCATTGTGAACTTGATATTCAATGGGATATGGCATCCAAAGTTTCAGATCTCTCCTTTAACTTGGACAGAGCATGAATTTGAACTTGGGATTTCCCTTAGTCTCTGCAAAGGTTCTGGTTCTGAATGTTAGACTCATAGAATAGTTTAGGCTGGTAGACACCCCTCAAGATATTCGAGTTTAAGCATCTGCTTAATAGGACTAGCTTAAAATTTTGCTCAGGACTTCATCCAGTCAAGCTTTAAAAACCTCCAGCAATGGAGATTCTGCAGCCTGTCTGGGCAAGTTGCCTCAGTGCTTAACCACTCTCACCGTGAAGTATTTTTTTCTTATGTTTAATGTCAATTTCCTTTGCATGTTAAAACATGAAAAAATTGCAACTTTTGCACCCTGTTCTTTCACTATTCACATCCAAGTCATGAAAAACCCCTCTGTTCAGGCAAGCATGAATCTAGCCTGCTCATATTCTTGATCAGCCTAACAATTAAGATAAAGCCAATCTTAAGGTGTTTATCTCTATTTTTTTTTTGTTTGTTTCATTTTAAAAGGCAAATTATTCATTTTAATACAAATTAACTACTGTGTATAGATGATGGACTTTCCCAGTTTTGTATTTTGACACTTGCAATATCTCAGGAGTTGAAGATTTAGACTACAGGTCAGATCTTTCGCTTATTCCTCAGGAGGTGTGCTTCTGACTGAATGAGAAATAAGCAGAAAAAAAGTTAGGTTTTCTCACTTCTGTACCTTCATCCTGATACAGCATGGCACAGCTGCCATTTTATGTGGAAAAAAGGGAGATTATAAGGAATACCATACAGCACTGCTACAAACGAGTCAAAGGGCAAGAAACCTTTGTGGTGATTTCAAATTATAAGTTCACAGTACACAAATACTATGTTAACACATTTTACAAAAGTAGAACTAAATAAATAAATTTTGAAGTTACAATCAAAGAAATGTCATTCTCTTTCCTTCCATTTAGAAGCAAGATTGCTCTTGACCTTTGAAAACACTTGAAGTTAGTTGCGAAGGAACACTTCATAGTTGAAGCTTGCACAAACCTAAACAAGAGTAAAGCTACTCTAGTACTGTAAGTCCAACTTAATATATATTCCTCAAGGACTTTTATTGCCACTTGGCACATATTTATAGGTTTCATACATTTTCAAAATTATAAACGAAGGATTCTTAGTAGAAAAAGAAAGCCTTTTACATTGCTAGCAAAAAAAAGTTACCTAGTCATAATTGAAACTCACTATTCAAGTAGTTAAAAAATTGCCTTTGGCTCCTTGCAAAACTAAGACCAGGTTCTGATATAGAAAATGCAAATAGTAGTGGTTTTCATTAGTGATTGAGATGTAATTCCATAATATAAACACAGGTGAATATTATACTCTATTTTTTTTGCAACACATATTTATTTAACTGAAGAAATGAGAAATTTACTTATATCCCTATTTGCTCTGGATTCTATTTGCATGAATTTTGAGAGGTAAGTAAGCTATCAAAAAAGAGCTCCACAGTCATTAACATTCAGTGATGAAATGATCTACAAATCTGCAGTCAGGAGAGAACTTTTACTCAGCTCAGACAAAAACGAAGCACTGTTTTTTGTGGACCTTTGGGGAGGAGGGTTTGTCTGTCTGTTTTCCTTTTGTATTTGAGATATGGGCAATGTTTATGCAATAATGCCTACTTATGAAGAGCTTCTGGAAAATGAGGAACCACTACCTTTCCTTCTCTCTCCTTGTAGCTTTCAATCTTTTCTGTAGATCGTTATATGAGAATACATATCGATGCTACCAATATTTTTAATCAGACACCTACTGCTTGTGACTGTGGAAGATTGTCTTCTCTTGACCACTATTACTAAGTTCCTAAACATTAAAATGAATTGGTAGCAGTAATGTTCACCTGGATCAACACATAGAAAAAGCTGAATAAAATCAATCAACTGATTCTCATATGCTAAACTAACACTGAAATATCAGTACTCTTGTTGGACAACCTCTCCCCTCCCCAAAATGTGAAAAAATTTAACAGAGTATGTGAATTAAGTGGAAAGGTATTCCTGGTACATATTGCATGATTGACAGAATATTATTGTAAGAGCTGTTTAAGCTGATTTACAGTGGCAAAAAGGAAATGAGATGCTAAGAACAAAAGAGGTGTTAAATACATTTAAAAATAGAAATGAAAATAGAAATATATGAAAGGAAATGAAGAAAGGAAGAGAATAAAAATATATGAAGAGGAAAAATGGTGAAAAGCAGAGTAACAATATAAAAGGTGAAGATTATGAACAGCAAAGAGCAATAAGTAATAGGAAGAGATATGTAATGAAATGTGCTGTACAAAGAAATAAAGAGCAAACAGGATATAAATCGGAAACACAGCATGTGCCTTATCTTGGAAGTTACTTGGTTACAAGGAAAATGGTAATTTATGTTTCATTTTAAGAAGAGATTCGACTATATCTTCAGATAAAACAAAACAAAACTAAACTAAATAAAAATAAAATAAAATTAAAATAAAATAAATCAAATAAAACCAAAACTAAACTAAAATAAAATAAACAAAAAATAGATGGTGCTCTGAGGTGGTCCAAAAACATTATCTATGCTGTTCTGGTACTTCAGCACTGAGGTCCTTAAATAATAGGGTCTATCAAATTCAGTCAAACTCTTTAATGAATAGATAAGGCAAATGAAGCAAAATATTTTGAAGCATCAGTTCTTAACTGTTCTTAACTTTTGCACCAAGTCTAAGACACAGTGTAGACATCCATGAAGTATGTTTTGCAATGTGGAAGAAACCATGAAAGAGGGAAAATTCAGATATCAGTGTCAAGTGTCTAGATTAAGAAATTAGGTCAATTTCCACCTGATATATTTGAGATTAACAAAAAAAAAAAAGCAGTTCAGAGAAAATTTGGTGCCGATGGGCTGTTCACTGACATAATGCAGGATCTAAAATAGGAAGGCATGAACTGAATCTGAGAAAAGACTAGGTTCCAAAGGCATTTAGAAAACACCTTTTCACAGATGTTGATTGATATATGAAATAGACCACCAAAGACATCAGCAGTAGTTGTAACCACAAACTCACTCCAGAATAGTTACACAAGCACTTAGAAGAAAAAGACTGTTACAGGGTACGAAGTCTAGACAATTCTGTCATTGTCAGAATATACAGTGTGCCACCAAACATGTCTTTATTGCTTTGTGGATAGGAGTTTTCTCCCCAGTGCACACTGCTCATAGCCATTATCATGCTATCGGTTCCACAGACATTTTGCACACACATATTCAGCAAATACATGTGAAAGTTAGTTAGCTGTTGGAAAATGAGATATACTGAAAGCATTATGGAGAAGGGCATCGTACAGGAACATTCACAGTGCATGAGGGACAATCAAAAAAAATATTTCATAATCTGTCTAAAACATGAGTCTTATCCCTTCCCTCGATCCCCCAAATAAAAATCAATTAATTGGTATATTAGTTATAAATATTATTACTATTAAATATATTGGTATGAATTGGTATATTGCTTCCTCATCCTTGTATTAATACAGGACACAGATTATATAGGCTGAACATGTGGGGTTTTTTTATTAATCTTATATTCACCATTTTTATTAAATACATAGAGTGCATGTGCATGTGTTTGTAGGGTTGTCTATAGCAGAATTTATTGTGAGTGCACATATAAGGGTATTTGGACACATATTTGCCTTTTAAAAATTCAATTCTATAAGAGAACTTATCCATATGTATGAGATTAAATTTTGCAGTTGCCTATTGTCATCTAAAGTCTGTTAGACAAAAAATTAAACTGTTGTTACTTGTGTCATCCTGGGAGAAGGAAGTCAAGCTGCTGCCTCCAAAAGTATGTATATCTTATAGCCCCAACCCAAAGATTAAAGAACAGAAGACAAACATCTGCTGCAATGAAAGCAAATGGAAAAGTCTTGGAAAGAGATGGAAAATTGTCAGAGACAAAGAAGCCTGGAGAGAAAAGGGAACTCAGTGAATCGACTAATTCCATGTCCTTAGAAGCATCCCAAAGACTGACACATAGAAGCATGGTATCTTAAACAATTCTTTGGAGCAGTGTATTTGTCCCCATTTATTATCATTATTGTTTGTTTCATAATAGAGGCAAACATGAATCATGAGTGTTTAGTAGAATATACTGCATGAATGAGAAGGGAGTTTCTTCTGTTGTGAAATAAGAGACACAATATTCTGTGCAAAGAGAGATCACTAAGGAGAAGGAAATGATATTAATCAACCACATTAGCCCAGGACAGCAGCTATAATCAGTGTCAAATTATTTCACCCTGGTGTAAAGACTTTTTTATGCATTAAATATTATGGAAATATTATTTGCCCATCAATATTGTTAATTTTTTTTTTCAATTCTTCACCTTAAAATAGTTTCTACAGCCTAAGTAGAAACAGGAGCTCTTTTCATAGCACTTAGGTAATCTGTGTGTTAGGTGCCAGGGAAGCTGGCAAGCTAGTAATGACATGGGTACTTGGGTATCTATATTGTATGGAGACAAATCTCACTGTATATTAATCTCTTTTATCACTATCTGTTTCCTGTAACCTCTGCCTATTTGTCCTTTGAGTCTGAATACCATCTAGTAGTCCAGATCACTCAGTGGATTTTGGGAACTCTCTAAGAAAAACAATTACTATTGAAATTCAGCTCTTTTCTGCTTCTTACTCTACTTTTGTGGGAATTGAAAGATGAAAATATTTCTGGTTTAATGGCAGCAATTCCTATGAAGTCAAGAGTGAAAATAAAGAGGAGAGGGAGAATGTATTTGTCATGCTTAAAGCACATGCTTTCATGGAACTACTTATACTGATGAGCGTGTCCTTTCCTGGTTAGTTACAGCTAAAAGTTTCTACTTCCAATGTGTACCTAATCTGCATGAATTTTCCTTTCCTCTATCTATTCACAGAGTTTGTGAGGTACTTTCATAGTCTCTGAAAATTCTCTCAGGTTTAAGCCAATTTAAATAAGTTTTATCATTTCCCTTTTCACCAGAGCTTCAAGGTTTTTAGCAAATACATTAAGCCATGGCCTAATGTTACTTTTGGAGGGTTTTAACTGTTACACAGCTTTGAAGATGAGAGTTTGGCTTTCTGAAAAAAAAAAAAAAAAAAAAAAAAAACAAACTTCATTTTAATGATAACACTATTTAAATTTATGATCATTGTGGAACAGCTCTTACTGAAACCAAGTAAATTTCCTTATTGCACATATCCGATTGCACACAATGAATAGAAATGAAACCTGAAGTAAGAATATTTATTACTTTCTTGATAATGTAGCAGTTTTTATCAGTTTCTAGATCAGTTTATATTTTGTGGTCTATATTTCTGAAAATCTAATACATTAACAATTAATGGCTCACGTGACTAAAGTTTTGCATGGCTTAACATAAGTTAAGCCATGTTTTCTGTCTTCTGCTCATGTATAGCTCTGTGTTACAGTGAAAAAAGAACAAAACTTTGGTGCAAAAGTGTAATTATTACAGTGCATTCTGTGCAGTCATTGTAGTCCTTGAGGTGTTAAGAAACAGATTTTTCAGGACTATGCAACAGATGTAAAAATAGAAGATTAGGGATGAGACTGACTAAAGGTCCAATCCTGTTGAACAACTTTGGATAGAAGCGTTCTTAATGTATCATTTTCAGGCATTGATATTTCTTAATTTCTGTTGTCCTGCACCGGTGAATAAACTCTTAACATAAAATTGCACAAAATAAAGTAGAACACTTAAGTTTAAGGGATATTGTGTCCACATCTGTTTAGACTAAGACAGGGAGCAACATGAGAAAGAAGAAAGCAACCAGTGGCTCATAATCTAGAGAAATGCAAGAAACAGTGAAAAATAATGAAGACTAATATAAATTAATAACATAACAAGGGAGAAAAACTAAACAGTAATGTTATTCTGGGTTAGAAAATTCATCCAGTTCATCCATCTAGTCAGAGGAACAATCGTGTCTTTAAGGTCAAATACAAGTTTTCAAGGCCCAGTCCCAAAATATCCCGGTCTATATGAGATTTAGTCTATTTGTTAATTTAACATATTTAAAAGGCACACGACAACAACAAATACTGATGTCTGCTGTGTTGTGTTGACCGCCAGCAACCAGGCTGCTATCCAGTCTCTCGACCACTCCCCCACAGGGGGATGCAGAAGAGAATCAGAAAAGCAAGTATCAATACTGGCAAGTCAAGATAAAGACAGGTTAATAGGTGAAGCAAAGCTGCAAATGCAGGAAAAGCAAATAAAATGACTCATTCTTTGTTTTCTGTCAGCAGCAGATGTCCAGCCACCTCCTGGAAAGCATGGATTCAGCATGCAGCATGGTTACTTGGGAAGAGAAATCCCATAACCACAAATATCCCCACCCTTTCCCCCTCTTTCCCCCAGATTTTATTGCTAAGCACAACACCATATAGTATGGAATATTCCTTTAGTGGGAAGAAGAAGAAAAAAAAAAAGCAAGAATTTAAAGCTCGACACGATGCAGAAGCTGATCAGCAATAGAAGCACAGCTTAAGTCACAATCCAAAGCATGGATGCACAATTCAGCATCATTAGGGCTGCTATAAGGAAAAATAACTCCATTCCAGCCAGATCCAAAATACACCTAGAGATGAGGTGCAGGCCAGATGCCAATTTTCTTGTGCCTGACAAACAACCAGCACTTTCTTCCATAAAGTGGCCAGAGACAACAAAAGAAACGTGGGTAATTTCTGTATTCACTTTTGCAGTGATTCAGACATAGCAGATGTTCTAACTGCTTATCCAGTTAGGGGTTGTATAAATACTAGAGTTTACAAAACAGGAGCATTATGCTGGTTCAAAACAGTCAGCAGCTGTTTAAGAGATATGATCTTACAATAATATAAGACCCTTGTAAAGGCTCAGAACAAAATATGTTCAGTGGATATGATCTGAATCTATAAGGTTGAGCTGTAAGTGAAATATAACACTTCATTACAGCATATAAAAATACAATGAAAAACCAAAGAAAACAGACTAATGTCCTATTTAGTGCCACTGTGAACTATTGCCATCTGTAGTTTCATTAAATCTACTGATGCAGTATCAGAGCTAAAGCCATGAAAGAGGAAACATTTCTCAGTAATGAAATGCTATTTATAAGTATGGTCTCATTTTGTAAGGAAGATGTGTGGAAAAGATGAATAGTTTAACTGTGACTCATAGCCAAAGAGATCATGGCTGGAATTACAGGTAATTATAATTTCTGAGAAACTCACCTCTGAGTTTGGATGAAGTGTCAAGGATTCTTGATTAGCAATCTGCCACCTTTATAATACTGTGGAGGACACAGGAAGTAAGGAGGGCAGTCAAATCAACCTTCATTAATCTTGTATGCTTAAACTTACAGCTTTTATATAAATAGAATATTAAGATAAATTACTAAGACTCTTTGTTCTGCAGAGAAACAGTCTCAACCTCTTTTGTTAACGTACAGCTTTGACAATGTTTTAATCCATATTAACTGTCTGTGCTATACCGTAAGTTTAAGTCCCTCAAGCAGATGGCATTTCAGTTATTCATATTTGCAATAGACTTTTCCCCCACTTAAGAGAAAGCTAATGTGAGATAAATTTCAAGCACTAAAGCAATATTTTAAAATTTCCTTCAATTGGTGAGCTAACTGTGGAGGACTTCCCAGCCACTCTACCTGCATCCTCGTGGAAGCAGCAGAAAACCCTTCAGGTCAGTTTTTATGGCATATAATTTCTCATCAGCTGTGTTCCCATTAAGCTTAAAACAGATACATCCAGCTGCACAAATCACAGTCTCCCTCAGATACAATTAAATTTAGACCAAAAAAAGAGGAAGATATTGTAATTCAAAATGTCTTTCTTAATTGGGTTAAGTGCTTTAGAAAGTATCCAGACATCAGACTGAAAAGTTTTTTTAAACTTATTTTTATATCATTGTAAATGCTTACAGCTCATAGGGAGAAGTAGCAGGAAATATTTTAGATACAGCAATACTGAATTCTAACCTGAATCTAAAGATAATTTGCATCTGCAAATACTCCTAAAAGAAGTGTGAATCACTTCTGAGGGCAAGGTTTTCATATATATCCTGTAATATTTTAGATGTTGGGTTCTTATGGACCCCAAAACTGAAGTTTTGTGACTTATGGTTATATTTTTTGCCTTGCAAAAGTAGTTTGTGAGATATAATGATATGAGTAAATCTTTCAGTGCTAAAGTAAATGATGCAGGAAATTGAAATGAGGTGTCTGGTTTGAAACAAAATGGGTGAAGCAAGGCAAGTAGTATCTGGTTCCAGTGGCATTTTCTGTAAGAGCTTAAAAGGGATGATGATGAATAAAGACTTTTGCATTAGAAATATTGAAACTCTATGGTTTTCAGTGATGAAAGGTGTTAAAAGATAGAAAGGACCAGGAGCCTGTGCCACACAGGAACAACATTTAGGTATAGATCATTCTCATACAGAATCTCACTGCTCCAGTTGGAACTGATTTACGAGAGGCAGGAACTAATCACATAAGCACAGGGAATATTGAGAAAAGATTTTCTTTTGGAATTTTTAACAAATACATTAAAAATTAAGTTTTAAAATTACATTCAAAAATGTCTGTGGTGGAGAAGAAAATTACGCCACGTAACACAGCTGTTTGTGGAAGTTCACCAGAGAGATGGGCTAAAGAGGAGGAAAGGAGGTCTTCGAGTTTGTCTAAATCTTTGTGATAATCTGTTCATAGAGCAAAACTGCCCATAGAAACAGCTCTGTCAGTGTTCAAGTTTTGATGAAAAATCCATTACATTGATTCTGTAATTCTTATTGTTAGCCTGGAGCTACTGGTCACAAGTAAATGCCATTAATTCCCATCATCTTATAACATAGAAAAGAAGGATGTGTATGCTACATTTATCTTCCTTATGCTAACTTTTGCCACTTATGTGCTTAACCACAAAGAACATCCATAACTGTTTCTGATTTGTGACATAAAAAGCTCTAATGTAGATTTATGCGTTAAAGAACAAACTTATTAACCTCTTTTCAGAATCTGAAGCACAAAACTATTTTTTAGCTAAGAAAGTATACTTCTGCATCTAGTATTGTGCATTTACATAATGTAACTCACTCACCTATCAGACCATTAAAATGCATGCAATTAATAATCTGGACACAAGTAAGTCTGAGTTGCTTTATCTGAAAAAGTAACTAATCACAAATTTAAAGGTATTTGACCAAATTTGAAATTAAATCATTGTATTTAAAGGACAGATTCTCAGCAAGCACAAATGTAGGTATGAAAACTTACACAAGATGACAAACAGACTCTTACTGGCAAGCTTTCACACCTCACATTAAGAATATTTGAGATTGTTTTTTCCTTTACTACAATGCAATTATTTTAAGCAGTGCAGATCATTGCCGTTATTTCAACAGTATCATATTTATTAAAAATACCAAGAACAATCACTCATCTTATTAATCACCTTTCTTGATAGCATAATAAGAAGCTGCAGTACAATATGTTTAAGCACAGAAAAATGAATTTAATCAACTGCATGAATTTTATTCACTGAATGGCGCTGCATCTGTCAGCCTTATCATGCGTGGTGTTTCATTGTAATTTTCCTGGTTATTTTAATGTATATGTTTTTCTAGTGTGTATGCTAGATAGATATCAAATCCACTAGTTATTCCTAACACTAGTAGTCGTGCCACATGCCAATTGGAAAGTTATTTTTTTCCTCTTATCTTGCAGAAATCTTCAGATTTCCTTAAGCAGCAAAAATATAGCCTGTTTTAATCATTCTCATCTTCAGTAACTTCCACTAGCACAAAGCAATTGTTATTTATGATCATCAGTAGCTCAAGTTCAAGCATTACCATAGGATTTTCTCTGATGTGAGAAAATTCTGAAAGCCAACACTATATCAAATGTGACCACTGTAAAATAACTGGGAATTCTTGCATACTGCTTTTCCCCTAAGTCATTTACAGAGCTTTACAACTCTCAGCTGGTCAACATTTTAGCTATTTCATTTTGAAGGCTCTTGGAAATTTGCAGTTTCCTCTCAAAATGACTATGGCTGATCATGCACACCCTGGGGAAGACAAAGCTAAAATTTACATTTCCTTTAACTGTCCTGATTTTTACTGAAACTATCAAACTTTCTACTTTTCAGAATCAAAACACTCTGTGCAATGATCACTCAGGACAAATACTTTCCTAGAAGTAAGGACAGTGTATTTTTATCAGTTGGGTAGATTTTTCTAAGTAGCAGTCATACTCTGCTGTTTCAGGTTTTAAATCTGTTATCTTTTATTGCTTAGGCCAAAAAAATAGCAGTTGTTTATGTCCTATATGATTCCATTAGGTTTGAATTTAGTATATATTTCAGCTGTGTTCCTCATCTTGTTTGTCATCACAGTTTGCAAAATCAGATTGTCCGTCTTGACTGATAAATTTTCATTCTACTTTGGGGTTTTGGGCTTTTTTACAAACTATGTGCACATAAGATGGTCAGATTTGTCTTAGTTGACTGGGTTAAAAATGAAAGTATTTTTAAAGTGTTTTCTCCAACAAAAGCATACTAGATATTATGACAGGATATCATACAAATTAAGGTATGGAAGTATATAATGTTGCATTTTGTCTAATGGTAGAGAATAATTAAGCTATAAATACATGTTTAGATTATATTAAGTGGCATATTTTCCAGCTGATGCAAAGGAAATTAGCTGTAAAAGTCCTATTAGTGTTAAATGGAAGCTGCATCACTAAATCTGTTTGCATCACTCTAAGGGTTTACCACTTAAGTTAGAAGTAGTCAGGAAATTCAGTGAGAGGGAAATTGTATCTGTCTCTCCATATAGATGTCAAGAGTTTAAAAGCCTCAATATCTGACAATATTCATCACATCCAAGAATAATTTTTAACATCTGTTACATATGTATTACTCTGTCACGTAAAACGGCCTCTCAATTCGAAGTAACAGGTAGACTGCAGACTGAAGCAATATACTACCAAGCACATAACAAAAATCCTAGAACTTAAGAGTTTTGGGATCCAAATCTGCATTTTATCCCCATTTCCTTTTTACAACAGATATAAGCAACCAGACAGTGTGGATACATCACTTTTTGTTTGCCTGTTGCCCTCTCAGACATGGTCACAAATTTTGCAAAAATAACATCGGTGCGGAAGACAGATCATTTAATTGCCCAAAGCAGAACCAAACCACAATTCTGTGCCAGAGAGGTTGCACAAGTCTGATGGAGCAGCTGTGCCTTTCATCTAAACCATGGTAAAATATTTACCTCCAAGTCTGCAGATAAGCCTCAACATTCAGTCCAGAAGTCAAATTTTAGGAACTCTTGTAATTGTTACTCAGTACAGTCAACCCATTTTACACTTCATAGCAAATCTGAGAACCACATGTATATACGTGTGCAAAGCGCAACATGCACAGACAAAATAAACAGCTGTCAAACTAGTGGTACTGTAGTCACAGCTACGTTGAATTCAGTAGGCACAAATTTACTTTGCCTCTGTGACTACAGTATTGTGCTTTTCTAGGGGAATATTTTATTGGAATAATTGTCATATTTCCATTACAGAAAGACCAGGACAAGGAGTTTTGATGTACAGTCTGTTATCTTGGTGATTTACTTGAAACAGCACGTCCAGGTATTATTAAATATTTTTATCAAGGCTTTAAAGATTCAGTAAGAATTTTCTGTTGGAAAATGGTGACCTATAAATACTAAAAATCTTTACCAAAAGACCAGCTAAAGTGCAGTTTTATCAAACATATTTCTAGAAGCCTTAGACACTTGAGATACATAAAATTAATATTTTCAAACTGAAAAAAAATAATCTTTTTTTACCATTCCAAACCCATTTTTGTAATCACTGCCCCTACATTGTGAAATCAAGGAAAGACTATTTGTCCACAATTTTCACATCTCAGAAATCACAGCTCAGGTGCAAATTGCAGGTGCAAAACTTGTTTATTGCTTGCAATGAACCCACAATCATATCTTTCCTCCAATCACAGTGTCAACAGAATAAGTTACAGCACTTTGTCTTGACACCTAAGAGCTTTCCAGGTTTTATTTCCAGGCTTTTCCTAATACTCTTTTAATTTTTTCTCTAAGAGTTACAGGGAGTTTCACAATAGTACACCCATTCTTTTTCAATTAGTTTTGCTTTTCTTTCTACCTGTATCCATGGGTTTGCAGCAGTTGATACAGTTCAGTGAAAGGATACCCATTGACTTCAACAGATACTGAATCAGATCCTAAATCTAAGGAAGTCTACTAATGATGTAGAAACAGTTACAGTGAAAAGATGTTGAGACTCAGGCTAATTTGTTTCTCTAGTATTCCAATATGATACAAGTGGTTGATTACTTGATTAGTTAGCTTTATGTGACATCAAAGAGCACATCTGTTGGTTCCATCATACCGTGGAAAGAGCCTTCATTCACCAGTTTTGCCACAGCTACACTAAATTCTTCAAAATTGTCAGTGTATGGAGTAGACTTTCCACATAAATAGAATCAATCTTTTCAGTGACATCAAGACTGTAAAAAAAAAAAAAAAAAAAAAAACCAAACACATCCACTAAAGATTTTCTTTTTCTGCTAGGAAAATTTTAACATCCTTCCAAACCAGCTGTGAATATTTGCGTTGCCAAACAGCATGCCCAGAAAATTATTATGACAGAAAAAATCCGTTATATGCTTTTGTTGTACAAAACATGCAGACTTCATTTGTTAAGGAGGTTAAGGATTATGTCCCAAAGAAAAACATTTTTCAGTGCTAGCTCTGGAGTGCACTTGAGAAAAAAGATACAAATTATTAATGAGACAAGAAGATGCTGGGAGAAACGCCTGCCTTTCTTTCATCTTGGCCCCGAACATCACAGAAATATCCTTAAAATCTATCATATAAGAACAGAAGTATGAAGTAAAAGGACAGCTGGGCAAAAGACAAACTGGACTGAGGTTGTTTTGCATGTGTGTGTGCATAGCTGTAGACTCAGTCCAAATGGAGAGCTGTTTATGGCACTACATAGGATCAGAAGTGGGCTGTCAGTCATGACACCACAGCTGAGGTCTCATGCAAGCAGCCATGGAGCAGAAAAGGGAGCAGAAGCTCCTCATCTTTCGTTCTAGCCCTATTTCCTCAGATGCAAACACTGAACATTTACAGGTCTTTTCGGAAATACAGTTGTTTTTCAGTGACACTGTCGGCAACTTTTTTCTTCTACCTGTGAAAGAACTTTATTGAGAATAATTTCAGATCATCCAGTTTCATGGAGGCTTTGTGCAAACAGGCTACAATATAAGCATGAGATTTCAAAATTAAAATCAATGGAAAATGGAAAAAGAATTGCATATATAACTAAAGCAAGTAAAAATCATGCAAGGAAATTCACAACTTTTATTATTCATACACCTAATCATTCTATGGAACTGATGGACAGGGGTAGAGCAGCTGATGACATCTACCTGGACTTGCGTAAAGCATTTGACACTGTCTCACATGACATCCTTGTCTCGAAGTAGGAGAGACATCAATTTGATAGGTGGACCACTTGGTGGATAAAGAACTGGCTGGATGGCTGCACACAAAATGTTGTGGTCAATGGCTCAGTGTCCAGCTGGAGACCAGTAACGAGCGGTGTCCCTCAAGGATTGGTGTTGGGACTGGTCTTGTTCAACATCTTTGTCAGTGACGTGGACAGTGGACTGAGTGAGCCCTCAGCAAGTTTACCAATGACACCAAGCTGTGTGGTTCAGTTGATATACTGGAGGGAAGGAATGCCATTCAGAGGGACCTTGACACACTTGTGAGGTGGGCTGATGCCACCCTGATGAAGTTTAACCATGCCAAGTGCAAGGCCCTACACCTGGGTCTGTCCCAGGCACAGCTACAGGTTGGGCAGAGAAGAGATTCAGAGCAGCCCCACGGAGGACTTGGAGGCGTTGGTCGATGGAAAAATTAACATGAGCCGGCAGTGTGCACCTGCAGCCCAGAAAGCCAACCGTATCCTGGACAGACCAAACATCACTAAGCCATAACTATAAACACTGGTGTTATCAGTGCTGTTCCCAGGCCGAAAGTCAAAAACACAGCACTGCACCAGCTACTGAGAAGGGGAAAAATACTGCTACTGCTGAACCCATGACACAGGTCACGCAAATTAAGCAGCAAAGTTATCATGCCTTTAAAAATACCTATTTAAAAGTCTGCTTTTAAAAGCAAACATTCTTTTCATCTATCTTTTACAAAGTAATATTTAAAATGCATGAATCAAAACCAGTCATGGACAGACAGAAGTATATACAACATTGATACCATAAATGAACCACCACAGCCTCTACTATGTGTTGCAAATCAAGTAAAAACACTACTCTTTTATGAAGCAGTGATTTTGAAGTTCAGATTTTTGTTTTCAAATGACTGAAAGGGCAGGTTTATAATAAATTCCTAATATAGAATCTTGCTTTTAGTTCAGGTAGGGGCTGCCAATTGTAGAGATGGAAGCCAATAGAATAATGAGTAAATGAGGTTTTGTTACTACTGCACTATAGTTTTGTAGGAAGAAGTTGTAAATTAAAATAAAAATCAAATAATATTTCTATCTCTCTTTGGTTATTACAGATTGCATCTGGAAAAACAGTTGCTAGTACTCCACAATGTTATGGAGTCTGCACAAATCATTAAGTCTGAATGTCACCTTGTTAGCTTCCTGTTCCGTTGAGGAATAATGATCAGGTGCTTCCTATCACCACATCATTTGCTATTCAAATACCTTGATGCATTTTTCTGCAGTGTAGAAATCACAGTAATGAAGAAGCACCTGGAGCTGACTCCCATTTACTCGTACAGACAGGAATAAGAAAAAAAAATAATAATCTCAATGCCCCTAAAGACATCTAGTGCAGGTCTCATTCTTCCTCCCTGGATGTATCCATTCAGCTCTAAATGTTAACTACTGTGCCTCCCATGACACAACTACTTTAAGCTTCATACCAGAACTGTAACCAAGTCTTTTCTGATACACATTGATTAGTGCTGCCTGTCAGCATCTTTGATGGATATACCCTTAGAGAGAAATGCAAACATATGGCAAAAGGAGAATTGGGGATTGGAATTGCTTGCAACTCAGTGCTGCTTGGTTATGAACTGCTGAACATTAGACTATTGAAAAACCTGCCCTGACACACTGACTCATAGAAGAGTGCACCCAGGGATGCTACTCTGCCTTCCTCTAAAAATAAACAATCTTCACGTATACTTAATTATCAGTTAGAAGGTGCACAAAAAACTTATTGCATTCTGTGCGCAAAATTTTTCAGATATTACTATCTTCTGGAAAAAAAAAGCAATGCTAATTTTAGCTCTTATAGATCAGAAAATATTTAATTGCATGTAAATATAGAAGACAAATCTGCTGATTAATATTCATGTTTACTTATGAAAATTCAGCGTTTACATGAAGCATACATAGAATAGGCATGCATTTGTCACTTGTTATCCTACCCTAAAATTAATCTTTTCTGCATTCTGCAACACAGGGGAATTTCAAACTTCAGGATTTGGTGTACAGTAACCTCTTAGAAATTCCACCTCCTGAAAGAAAGTGTGTCCTGTAACAAACTGCACACAGCAATAGCTTTAATTTCTTATGCCATCCTCTATTAATATATTTTCTCACCTTCAAGTCAAATGTTTGTTAGCATATATAATAGTATTTTGCCATTTCCATTTTAGCATTTCAGGGGTTTATACAATCAAAGCTTTTAAAACTGAAACTTAGATTCATGTTTCCATTATAAAATTGCTTAACAGACTGAAGAAAATATTTATTCTTGAATAGTTGTTCTACCTACAAACTTGCCATACATTCTTCTTTGCAAAGAATTATTCAGAGAAGCCAGGTATACAAACTGACAGAATAAATGTCATATATTTCTTTAAGAACAACAAGCTGAACAGCAAACACATTTCAGTCTTCTGAAAGCTAAGGGGAAATAAAGAAAATATGAAGCCTATAAAACTGATGGAGGATATATGTTTCCGGACCCTATGATGTGATTTTAAAACTATGCACATTATTTAAAATAATACTAGCTACTGCATATAATAACACAAACAATTGTATTTTTCTTTCTGTAGCTCACATAGTGCGTGACCAATTCCATAAATAATGTCACACTGCTGGTGATTTCTCATCTAAGAAATCCTCCTCTATGTGAGCCTTAGTGAGAAAGATAGATAGATTTTAAAATTGATAGCACACTATGAAAATGTTAGTTTGTATGTCATACACAGTGTTAGACCAGTTGTGAATCCATTTTATTTTTGTGTGATTTTGGCAGTTGAGAAATGTTTTGGCTCAACAACACTTAAGACACAACATTTATCTCCATCATGGGGAGGCAGAGCACAAACCTTTACATTCTGCGCTCCTACATGTATGCCTCATGCCACCTTCAATGAAATGAGTCTCAGTTGTAGAACAACCCTCTGTCATGTGGCAGAAGATAAACCTGTCTCCAAGCTCTAATGCTAAAAAGGGCAGAAAAGCTATAAATTCTATTTTCATGTTGAAAGTGACCATTCACAAAGGCTTGTGGATTGAAGGAAATCCTTCTAATGGCAGCAAAGGACCATCCTTCTGAAGGAGATAATGGTGAGACTTCAGGTGAAAGCAATTTTATAACATAACCAAGAGTGCATTCAGTTTGAGGGCTATAAGGATGCTGATTTTAAGAGACTTTTAATACCCACTATTTCTGAGTCCTCAATATATTTTAAAACCTCTGCTCACTTTAAAAAATACAGTTTAATACTTATGCCTACACATGAAATATTTAAAAAGTTAATAATTTTTAAAGCAAAGTATATTTGTAAATAGCATTTGTTTTACTAATATATATGTGTATATATATATGCATACATAAAAGATTTTTCATTCAAGCAACTAACTTTTCAAACTTGCATCTATCTGATCTTTAATGAATATTTGCAGCTTTTTTTTTTCTCCATTGAATTGTTGGGATCTGTGATAGCACTGTTCTTTTAAGAATCTGTTGAGGGCTCTTTTAAGAACCCTTCACGTTTTCTGAGTTCTTTACAACTTAATTTACATTAAGTTATTCTGTTTCTTTTCAACTTCCATGCCTTCAGGGTTCTCCAAATAGCTCTTTATTCCATACATATCAATTTTATGACAAATTAAGAGAGAGGCATAGAAAGCTATAATCTAGCCTGTGTCTGGTCTCTTTTGCCAGTACATCTTACTTCCATATCTAATGTGCATACCCCATCTGTTTCTATGCTCACTGTTAGAGTTAGAACTAGCCATAGAACCTTCCTCCCTACACACCTCTTTCCATGCAAAAAATGACCATTCACATATAACTGATGACAGATATGATGTGTTCTAACCAGTGCTTCACATTCAGCCTTCATATTGTAGTATTCATATGTATGATTCCTATGTTATTTAGGCTGAGGGAAGCAACAGAACATCAGATTAAAAGCTGTGGGAGCTCCTTAATTTAGTCCTATATTATCATGGCAACTGTATTATATAGTCTTGTCATAATAATTTTCTCTTAGCTCTGAATACTATAGAATAACAGAATATCTAAATGCATATCCATCAATGCATAGCTGTTGGAAAACTGGGCTGGCAAAAATGAGGAAAAAAAAAAACCCAACCAACCCAAAACCACCAGAATTATTTTACTTTAAAATGCAGGAAGACACTTGGTTTGTTAATGGGGTATAGCATACTCATTTCTTGGTCTATAAATACTTTAAGGTTTATGAGGATATTTTGTTATTTAAGAATTATAATTTAAGTGGCTTGACACACTGAGCAATTTTTTAAAATACTTGTAAGATAATAGTATCATTACAACATTGCAAGTATAAATGTAAAATAGATATTTAATGGGGGCTATAAACAATAATATACCACAAAGCATTCATTGATTAGGTGTGTTGAGTTATAAAGAGGCACATTTAAGAAAGAGTTTTCAGCAGCTTTTTTCCAAGGATGTCACTTCTACATCTGTTGGCTATCTTGTTTTTCTGCATCAAGGAGATTGTGAGTATTCAAGAAAAAACAGACAGGTATCAAATGTTTGCTTCTTTGATCTTAATGGGCAATGATGACATTTCCCTCTTGGCTTTGTTTAAATCAACCTTAGGTCCTCACTAGTAGCTCTGCACTGAGCAAAGAAATTACATCCTGTTTAATCCCAGTTTAACTTGATGGTCAACACCATTACATGTGAAATCATTACTTTGCTATGCACTAGTTCGGAGGGAAGGATGACAGCTTTAATTTTTGCTGCATGCTAATGGTGGTAGAAGAAAAAGACTGGGAATAAGAGGTGGGTAAGCATAATAGAGCTAGTTTTACAAACACAGTCAGCAGAATAAACATGCCTAATTGCATTGAATATTCACTGCTTTTAATATATACCAGGATGGGAAAACTGTCATATTATTGTACTGCTTAACAAAAGAAATAAATAAAACCTTGTCACCTGATACGTGGTGACTGAGAAGCTTCCTTTGATGTAGTTATAGATGTTTTTATTAAACTGCAATGATACTGTCACAGAGAAAGCTATAACACCCTCCCCTGTACATGAGCTTAAAATTGTATTTCTGCAATTGTATTCAGCACTAGGTCTTTGCAACTTATTAATTCTTGACAGAAAAATTCAAATAGAAAAAAAATCAAATCAAGTTATCTTCTAGATTAGCTAAACAACTATTTGTTTTCCAGAATTTTCAGCAGAATCACTTTTACTTAAAAATATGCAGGTGCTAGATTTATAAATGAAAAGGATGTTTCAGAGCCTTTATTGACTCTCATTCTTTCCTCCTTTTTTACTCCTCCAGTAACGAGAGAGGTGTGCCTTGATGTCAAAAACATGGATTAATTCAGAGCAGCAGTTCAAAACCACATTAATACAATTGCCGGTGTGTAGTCTTGTGGTTCCCAAGCTATGACTCACAGGCAGTAACTCACCCACAGGACCCTCCTAGATTGCTTGTACCTTCCGCTTTTTATGTCATCTCATAGGCTGACTGGAAAAGCAACATGTAATGTTGCTCGCAGCACCCTATTAGAATGGAAGAGCTGAAGATCACTGCTTGGAGCATCAGATTTCATTCAAGTTGCTGAAGCAGCAAAACCCAGATAATGTTAATTCATGATTTTTTTTTCCCCAGTAAATCTTGCAGCATCAAGTTAAGGGGTGTTGGTGATATATTTTTTTTTTAACTGCCTTGGAGAACATATTGATGTTCTTTGTTAGTATCGCAGCTGAAAACGTTGTTGCTACCAAAAGTAGAAACTAAATACTAAAATCTCAATTCATTACGGTACATGTCTATTTCCAGCAATTCATATCACATTAGTAATGCATTAAAGCTCTCCACAAGCATTATCAATTGCTTAAGTTAGCTAAGTACTAAGCTTTTCCTCATTATAATGCCATTAAGGATGGAAGTGTCCCTTGATGTGATTAATAGACTCATGCAGAAATCTCTGCTAAGCACTGATCCATTTCTGGTATTTGTACTTTTTGATGCTCTTTGGTACATTCTTGTATCTTTCTGGGATCCTTGCCTAAAGAGTCAAAATAGCTTTATTTGGCCTCAGTAACGTGTAACTTCGGCAGAAGGGAAAACGGGGGCCTGAACCGCCTGACATTTTGTTGAAAGCTTGTGTTA
Organism: Psilopsiagon aymara; assembly: GCA_024733675.1. Classification (NCBI taxonomy): domain Eukaryota; kingdom Metazoa; phylum Chordata; class Aves; order Psittaciformes; family Psittacidae; genus Psilopsiagon; species Psilopsiagon aymara. The sequence continues at coordinate 29,848 of JANRGW010021004.1, forward strand.
GTTTGTATTAAGCAAAGCTATCCCCCTGTATGAATGCAAACCTGCTGACTTATGCTGTGCCTATGGGAGGAAACTGTTCAAATAAGGGGAAGAAAGTGCTTCATTGCCTTGAATAACTGAGATCAAAGTGATTGTGCTGCTGCCAAAACCAAAGAATGGCCATGGTAACATGCCTCAAAGAACTATTCAGTAAATGTCATTGTAACCTATTTTATCTTTTAATATTCAACTTTTATTTTAAATCACCTCTGCATTACTTCTTTCCTCATTATGCAGAGCTTCTTCCAAGTTGGTTTTCAGCCTGCCATTATTTCAAGACTAATTTTTGTAGGTTTTATTTTCTTGTGGACACTATTTAGTTCCTACGCTTTCAAGAGGTCTACTATGGAATGAAAAATAGACTCCAAAATGTGCATTTCACATTGACAGCAAGATACAGGTGGGTTTTCCAAAAATACTTCTCTGATGAAATCTCACTAGCTCTAGTTGGAGCAGGATTGACACTTTGCCCTTTAGAAAATTCTGCATCAATTGTGACTGCCCCTGCAAATCTGGTTGCTTCCTGTCACAGCTATAGATATGGGTCAGTCACGTTTGGGGTGCTACCCAGAGCTCAGGTGTGATTGCTGAAAGGAGCCACAATCAGAAACAATCCTCTAATTATTGAGATACTCTTTCTTTAGCCATCCAAGTTTATGCTCTCACAGCCTTCTCCCTCCCACTCAGATGTTGCTGATTTCAATTGTTTTGCTTGTATTTAACTCAGTGCATGAAGAATTCTGAGTGATTAGGTCTTTCATATGATTTTAAAATGGATTTGTGAAAGGAAGAACTAAGAAAGTATTGTGGCAATGAACTTACAAATCAATATTCACACACTAGTTCTGTTTTCCAAAAAGGGTTTTCTTTTACCATTACACTGGAGTTCCACGATTGATTCTCATTCTCCCTCAAAGTAGCCTCAAAAGTTTCCCAGTATTAGCAATAAAAGATGCTCAGTATCAGTTAGCAAAGTTAAGATAACAATGGTAATCATAGCAGTTTAATCAATACTGATGTTATTAATATTTTGCCTCTGTGTCAAACCTGCAACACAATGCGAAATAATACAGACCTTAGGGATATTTGTTCTTCATCTTGTGGTATATAAAGCCTGTTGAAATGTGGCCTCATGTTAGCAGGCAGACCTGATATTTCCTGAAGGAAAATTAAACGGGTCAGAGAAAAAACATCTTGAAATAATTTGATGCCATGAGGATTTGATATTATTGCTACAGTGCAGCTCCTATCTATGATCAGAACAAGAAGCTGAAAGCTGGTCATTTTGACAATATTCAGGGCCTCTACTTGTTCAGGATACAACGTGAATGTCAAAGAAAAGCTGTAGGAAAAGACTAGAAAATCTGAAAATAGCAAACCTGCCAGCTTTTCCCCCATGTGCCTCAGTGTCTTCTCTTTTCCACACAGAGAATTCAGGTTATGAAAACTACAGCTTTTCATCTATCTCAACCACATTTCAGACACAGTCTTATTGTGCAACCCCCTTTAAGAGCTCCTACAGTATTGTGCTATTACCCAAGTTGTTTGTTACAGCTTTGAATTTGCTAAGAGAGTGATTTTTCTGAGAAGAAAAAAAGAAATATGTTTCCACTGAACAACTATTTAAGACCAGATGGAATCTTTACAGGCTTTCAAACTTACCTTTTCTTTATAACCATTCTAAGAAATGATTCTGCAAAAAAAACTTTCACCTGCCTTCCCTTTGAGTTGTTCTGCTTAATGAGGTGTGTATTTCAGGAGCTTTCTAGCTCCACGCCTCTTCTGGGCTAGGTACACATGCCAGTAGCAAAGCAAAGGTCACCTATACCAGGAACTCAAAAGTGTACGAACAAAATTTTTACGCAACTGTCTGGTAAGAAAAGCTCAAGTTTAGCAGTTTTAATCATTCATTAAGTAACTATTTGAATGAAGATTAATGATTCTGCATATGATGAAACAGTGCCTGATTTCATCAAATTAATGTTTAAAACTTTCTATATTTTCCCCCTTACCCAAGGAGTTTTACATAGTGACAGGCAACCTTGGACTTGCAGTGTGCCCTACCTGAGAAGGGTCACGGATGCCTGGTTGACAGTTCTACCCTTTCAGGCTGCCACAGTGCAGTTCAGCCCAAGGGACCATATCTGGCTGTGGTTTGGGCCACATAATGAAAAGAATCCCCTTGCTTAAGATGGGGTTTTGTGAAATCCCAAAATAGCCAGTGTAAAGCTACATGCCTTACATGAATCCCTGGCACAAACTTGCTAGTTATCTCTTTACATGTTCCCTCTTTTATCTCTCCTCAGAATAAGCAGGATGGATGATAGCAGTATCCAACAGGGCATGATCACTTTGGATCCAGTGGCATTTCAAAGAGCAAACTTTCCACTCGCTGTCAGAAATTTTAACTTCTGGATATTAATGATTTTCATATTGAGCTACGCACTGGGGAGCTGCCACAGTATAACCTGGAGAAAAAGAAAAGGAACAAAGCCCCCTGCTTACTGCTTACCACTCAGAGGGAAAGACACAGAGAAAAAGGGAGGCGAAAGGATAACCAAGCATAGGATTACAGTTGGATTAAAGTTGTTTTTCCACCCTATTCCCCAAGAAAACAGAATGCCCTAAAAACGTGGAATACTTCAGAATGAAGGAACTTGTCTGCCAGTGGTTAGTGCCAATAGCTTTGGGACCATAAGTTCCAATTGCACTGGTCCCAGTAAGACTGATAGCTTTGTGACAGGACATCATGGGTAATCTTCAGAGACATGGCCTGTACACATGTTGTGGTCCATTTAAAAAGCTGGTGGAACCTCTTGAAGATATACTACAGCAGCATTGCTTGTTTCAGTACAGCTGAGTGAAAAATGCTATGGAAATCTTTTCTTCATCATCAGAAATACCTTTTAGGAAACAGTGAAAAGCTTTCTGAATCTGCATTCTTGTGGCTTACCTGATTGATTTAGTAAAAAATCCTTTTTGGAAAAATAAATCGGAACTTCTACTTCCTATTTCTAGATGTGCATGGATTTGCATTTATTTCACTTTTAAATTGTTTAAACAAACCCAATTAATTTCTTTCTTTCAATCTCTTTCTTTCTCTTTTACACGCCAGGCTTTTTTCCTTTTTTGGGGGGAAGTGGTGGTGGCAGGATTAAAAGTGTGTCTCAGCAGAAAAGCTGAGAATCAAAATACCTTTAATTTATTCATTATTTTAAAAAATAGCTCAGCCAACTTGTGATTATTATGATTATGTGCCTAATCATGTTATAAATAAAGTGGCTGTGAGCATGCATACACAGAAGTATGAACTATCATTATGAAAAAGAATCCCTGGTGTTTTCCTGCTTGTGTTATTAATGGTGAAAGTTAAACTGTGCTTTCCAACAATGAAGCCCCATCAGAAGGCAATCTCTTCTTCATATAGCAGAGGCAATAATAAGCTGTCAGGTAAAGAATCTGTTATTAAAACAGGAAAAAGCAGCTTATACTAATAGTACTGTATATAAAACTTTTAGTTGGTTTTGTAGCCACAATAATGGATCTGAGAAAAATATCAGCAAATTAATTTTAATTTGTGAGAATTAACTTTTTCACAAAAATAAAACTCTCTTGCTTTTCTGCATCACCTATAGTAACTTAAGAGTCAAAGCACATATCATGTAGAATTCTGTTAACATTCCAGGGCCAGAGGAAAGAAACACAGCATGTGCTCATCATAACATCTGGAGAGAAGCAAGGAGAAACGAGAAACAGAGGTAGTTAACAGTGTAACAGGTATTAAGTATTATTACTACTAGGGAGAGACTTTGAGGCTATTAGCTTTTAATTGGCTTGATCCTACATTCATTGAAGTAACTGAAAACCTTTCCACCTATTTCAGTGGGATTTGGAGTAGTTTTCAGTATCTTACAACCAAGATGCAGTTGCCAAAAGAATTTATTCATTCCTCCTAGGAAAAGCCTTCTGTAGAACCTTTAGGGGCACCTAATGCATCTTAAGATTGAAAGTTACTGCTGAAGAAACAAATATGTGTTGAATGTACTGTACCAAAATATAGTCACTGAACAACAGGAACTGAAAGGTTTGTAAAAAAGAAGCAGGAAAACATCAAGGACATCTTCCCATTCTAATTACTGAAAGAATTGTCATTTATATTGTGCTAGATATATAAACTGTGTGCAAGGATGTATTATTTAAAAAGACATTCTACACAGTATCACTACTTATAACCACAAAATTTGTACATTAGTATTAAACTGCTGCTCGTGAATAAAGACCTTTTCTTTTTATACTCTCAGTGTAGATATTGCACAAAGAAGCTGTAAAGAGATGTAGCGAGCACCTTTTTAACCTCCAAACAATCTCCACATTTCAGTGTATTATATCTGAGAAGAGTTCTCCTTTGAGAGAGATTTTCTCCATCACTATTTTGAAGGCATGTGTTACTTAAAGGCTGCAAAAGGGAGACATGGAAAAGACAGCTGAGGAAGTAGGTAGAAAAATCTCTGTAGTAAAATAGAGAAAATAATAGCACAATCTTAGCAGTAATACTTTCAGTCTTGTTTTAATGAGGCATTTATTTGTTGACTGAGTATATACATGTAATATTTCATTGAGTCTTTACCAACCGTCATTTTTCACGTGTGAAGTTATGCTCAGTTCTTGAAATAAAACAACTGCATGTGAACCTGCTGGGCTTTGTTTGTTGCTGGGTTTTGTCTTTTTGTTGGTGTTTTTCTTTATTTTTTTTTTAAACATCAATATCTGTTCAAAGTAACATTTGAGTGAAGAAAGGTGAATCCTTAAATAAATAAAGATGACTACTTTCTTGGAGCTCTGCAGAGAACCTGGCATCACTGTCCTAAATTCATGGCCTTCTCACTAGTACTTGCTGTTGTTTGCCCTCATGTTAGAGCACAAGGAATTCACTTCTCTTATATAGATTGCCTTCTTTGATATCTGCTGAAATGCTCAAAGGAAAACCCGCAGGGAAGTTCTGAATAGAGCATCTATATTGTTTGTGGGAAGTGAGAGAAAGGATGGCCCCAAAAACATGACATTTTATAGATTGACTCTAAAGAATACCTCTGTTATTTCCTAACTCTTAAACCTGTAAGGCATAAGGGTTAATAAAAAGAGCACTGTCAGTGAATGAAAGAAATGTATGTCAATGACTGACTGCAGACATACATATGAAAACTGATACCTTTCTTGGGCCTAAAAGATTTAGAAATTATTTCATTTAGTCGTCTGACAAACAATTATTCAACTAAAAATAATGTACAGAATGTGAACCACAAAGACAGAATTCAGTCATCATCTTCTTGTACAAAGAAAAGATTAGGCCCAAGGCCTAGTTTTACTAATTATCTAACTAGTAACCACTTTTCCTTTTGTTGTGGTTTAAGCCCAGCAAGTAACTCAGAACCATGTAGACAACTGCTCACTCCCCCACCTTCTTCCCCTCCGACTCCTGGAGGGATGGGGAGGAGAATCAAAAGAATGTAACTCCCACCGGTTGAGATAAGAGCAGCCCAGTAACTAAGGTATAACACAAACCACTACTACTACCACCAACAATAATAATGATAAGGGAAATAACAAGAGGAGCGAATACAATTCCTCACCACCCACAGACTGACACCCAGCCTGACCCAAGCAGTGATCTAACCCTTCCAGGTAACTGCCCTCAGTTCATATAGTGGGCATGACGTGCTGTGGTATGGAATACCTCTTTGGTTAGTTTGGGTCAGGTGTCCTGTCTCTTCTTTCTTCCAGCTTCTCTTCCTCCCTGGCAGAGCATGAGACTCAGAAAGTCCTTGGTCAGACTAAACATTTGAGCAGTAACTAAAAACATCGGTGTTATCAGTGCTGTGCCCCATCTGAAAGCCAAAAACACAGCACTGCACCAGCTACTAAGGAGAAAAAATGACTGCTACTGCTGAACCCAGGACACCCATGTAGGAAAACTTTTTTTATCTTTCTCTCAAAAATCTTGATAGCAAATATTTACCAAACCAAACCAATTTTTGCTCTCACAGGTATACCAGGACTTAATTTAGCCATTAAAATTAAACATTCAGATGGAGAAATGAAGGTCTCACTGATCAGAGATGTTCTGTCTGGGGTTGGTTTCCATGATTTACATGGGGAAACAGTCCAGCTTTCAGAAGATTTTCATGGTCTACTTACAACTTTCTAAAGAAAGAGATGAAATGTTCCTCCGGCATCATCAGGAGCAAGAAGTAATTGCAGGCTCCCTTTGGTCAGAAGAAGGGCATTTCCCAAGTCTTCCATTCTGCCATGCATATTTCAGTCATGAAGGGAATAGTGCAGTTCCTTTAGCTGCCGAATGTGTCATCAAAGCAGTTCAAACATGTTACATTAGTGAATTACTGAAGATGTCAGCAAGGACAGACTACTGGCTCATCAGAAACCTTTCCCTTCTGCTCCTAATCTAGCACTTTCAATTACCACAGTACCTTTTTGCAGTGTGATCAAGAATATCTCATGAACTCATGCTGTCACAAAAGAATTCTAAACACTCAAGTCATTCAGCTGGTTTAAATTCAGCATTATGGGCTCCAGCAGGAACCTGATTCTGTTCGTAGAAATTTTCTTAGCGTCAAAAGGTTGGAGAAGTAGAAGTAGGTCATGCTTTTGAACAATAATTTGAATTATTCTTTGAATTCATATTTGAATAATACAAATATTATTCATTATTCCTGGAGTCATAGAAAAGTTAGGGTTGGAAAGGACATTCAGATCATTCAGTTCCAACCCCTCTGCCATGGGCAAAGACACCTCCCACTAAACCATGTCACCCAAGACTCTGTCCAACCTGGTCTTAAACGCTGCCAGGGGTGGAGCATTCATAGCTTCTTTGGGCAACCCATTCCAGTGTCTCACCACCCTCACAATAAAGAACTTCTTTATATCCAACCTCAACTTCCACTGCTTCAATTTAAAACCATTGCCCCTTGCTCTATCACTACAAGTCCCTGATAAAAAGTCCTCCTCCGGCACCCTTGTAGGCCCCTTTCAGATATTCACTGACCTGTCACTGTTTGGAGATATTACAGAATGCTCTATCTGGTGTTAATGGATACCTTTGAGTACTTTCTAAAGCAACTGAATTGGTTATTAGTCTGCTGAAAGCCCTAGAACAGCTTCCTAGATAAGTATTTTTTCTTCAGTAAAGACACGAGCTATCCATGAGCTATTGGTCAAATCAGTTGGTGTTTCAAATATTGTCATTCAGCATTTTCAGCTCTTAAGATCTGAACCTACTTGATCTGAAATTCTGAAAATGATGGGGTAGACAATAACATACGTTGAAAAAGATTTTCTTCTCCTACCTGTAACAGCTTGAAATGCTTTTAACTTCACAAACATTTCTGTGTTCAAGACTGATCAATATTTTATTTTTGTTATGTGATATTTACAGGTATGAAATAAGATGCTGTCCCAAGTGCATTTATGTTGGTTTTGTCACAATGAGTAATCAGGTCTTGTTGACTTTTATATGCTCTCTCTTTTCTCAGGAAAAAAAATCATCAGGTTTATCTCAGGATGACAGATGGCTTTGTTAATAAATGTGGCAACGACTCTAATGGTGTCATAGTCCTGGCAGCTGGTACTCCAGGGCACACTACACAGCAGTGTTGAGCGAGTCAGCGCAGTGTTACACATCCATGGATCTGTAATCATCTTTTCTTCATTTTCTCTGAGCTGTTATGAGAACAACTTGCCTCAGACCATTTCAAAAAGTACATGGTTTCTGAACCTTCCCTGGTCAGAGGGAAGTTTCCTTTTCTTCAGTGACGCCACAGAACAAAAGGACCAATGAGTTACTGAAAAGGCTTCTTTTATAAACTTGGAGGAAAAGGAGAGTGCACGCACATATACCTCTTTTCCCTAGTACAGTTATGATGACTCTTTAGGGTATCCTCTCCCACTCCTTTTAAGTACTTTTGTCAATCTCAATGCCATGTCATTTCCTCCTATCAGCAGCTTCTTCCTTGGACATGTCTGCAGAATGAGGAAAACACAGGAACTGGATAAAGAGAAGAAAATGGCATGAAGTGATTCCCAAGCAGCCTGAGTTTAGCAGAAAAAAGCAGGAGAAAACTTCAGAAAGTAAATTATAAAGGGTTAAATATGATTGAATGTGTCAGAAGAAGAGCTGATAAAAGGAGGGGATAAGCAGATGAGCAATTTTAATGAATTAATTACCAAACATGGAGTTGGAAGACATCACATAACAGATTAGAGTTGCCTTTAGCCATTTTAAAAAGGTTCATTTAAAATAGACGTTTCTTAATAAAAAGAAAAAGCTGTCCGTAATGCACAAAAGAAGATTTTCTAGTGAAGGCTAGTGAAGGCCAGCTTTGAAAAAATCACTATTAGAAAAGCTTTGTTTCTTCCTCTGTCTTTTTAAAGCAGTAATACAGGGCTCTATATCTTGCATGGTAGTATTTAGGAGAGATTTCATCTTTTGAGACTCAGAGCTTTACAACTTTATCTTTTTTACATATAAAATGGGACACACTATGCACATGATTTGACAATATGAGCCAGCTGCCAAGACACCACATCCATGAGCAACTATAGTCAATAATTCCAAAGGAAGCCTTGTAAATACTTTTCCAAATATACTATGAATACAGTCTCACTTTCCTGTCAAGTCGAAAGAAGAGAAGGTGAGCAGGAAAGGAATATGGTAGAAAAGGAGCTGAGCTGTGCAGCAAAGTATCAGAGACCCTAGGAAGCTTTAAACATTTAAAAACCAGTCTCTCTGAGCTAACAGACCAGTTTAAAAAATGGGTCCATTTTCTTTTTTCCTTTCATTTGCTTTCTTCTCCTCTTCTTTTCCATTCCTTTTTAAAGCAAATCTTTAATTTTTCTTTTTAAGCCGCAGTGTCCAATAGCTAAAAAAGCTCAAAAAATCTTTACAAATATAGAAACTTGGTCAGTGCTGCATTTTCATTCATCTTTTCAAAGACTGCCCCCTGAGTCTAAATTCCTCATTTGATACCAAGATAGAATTAGTAATTTGGATAATGCAAAAAAAACCCCTAGTTTTTAATAACACTGCCTAAAAGAAGCTGTTTCTCTTCTACTCACCACCATCTCTTCTATTCCATTCCATTTTATAATCCTGTACATTGATAAAGTGATTCGTGTCAGGGTTTTTTTTTTTTTTATGCCAGCGTCCCTTACCTTTGCTTCTGGAATATGGAAAAAAAAGTCTAAGCAATGCAATTTGCTCCTCTAGGTATCTTCTGCTCACTTTTTTCATGACAACTTTCTGCAAAATGTCCATTTTGAGGAGAGGACTCTATTTAATACGTGTTTTGATATCACTTATAAAACAGATTTTTCATTGCATCTGGAAAACGCTGTCAGATTCATTTAATCACACATTTCCTAGTCTTGGACAATCTTTACCTAAGTTATATATCATCAGTGACAAAAAAATGACAAGAATAATTGCGCTCATTCACATTTCAGGTTCTCTTTAAATTCAGCAATACCACACTAAGATACTATTGCATGGAGGATAAAACCAAAACATAATCAGATATGGAACTGGCTACTGTTTTATAAAATGTTGCTGTCCTCATGCATTCTGTGTGTCTGAAGGAGGAATGGATACCTGATAATGATTCCTGGACATGAAAATAGTTAAAGTTTAATATACACATATTGTACCACCACAGGAAGAAATAGTTATCTCTGTTTATTTTCTCTGTCATAATTATCTCTGTCATAATTAACCCTAACTGCCTGAATGGATGCTGATTGTTGACTTTGTTTTCAGCTGTTAAATGACATTAAGAGATGCTAATGATGCCAAATGATGCATTGAGTGTTTTCATAATATTATGCTTCAAATTGCTGCCATTGTTATAGGAGTACTGGTGGTAAATGACAGAAGACAGTCTCAGGAGATAACCTTTCCAGTCTACTTGGAAGAAGAGGTTTATTGTCCTTCATCCCTCCTACTCTCTCATCCACATGGAGTTGTAAGTACTGGTATTGAAACACTGAGTTGTAGGAATGCATTTGTCATTTTAACTCTCAAAAGCATTCAGATTTTAACAGATTAGATTTTCCTGGAAGCAATTTAAAGAAAGGACTACAAATACCCCTACCCCATTCTCTTTAATGTTATTATTTAATCTAGGACAAGCAAGGAAAGAATGGGGGGGAGATGTCATTTTTGCCATTCATCATTTCATGAACTAGGGGGTCTGAAAATTGTGGGCTTTTTCTTCCCTCAGAAATAAGTGTTTCATTCTCAGAGTCATGAAATGTTATTTTTCTTGCACTCAGAAAAGTGAGGAAATTACTGCTGCAGAGAAAAGCCACAGTTTAAATCCAAATATTGGCAGGTGAAAACGTGGGGGCTTTTTCTTTCCTGTTTGTTAGTTTCGGCCAAGAAATTAAATTACTCTTTGAGAAGGATCACAGCAGTGTATCACACCTTTCACACTTAGCAGAACCACGAACATCATGCCTTAAGAGAGATACTTTTCTCTTCATAAAACACCTGACTTTACTCTGACTAAGATCATAACAGATTAGTGACTAGAAGAAGACTGATATATAAACCCTGGTATATATACTCTTCTATGCTTTTGCTTTGTAGTATTCAACTCTGCGTCTTCCTTTTGATGTACACAGATGGCAGATGGTTTCTCAGAAGAGGGGTTGTTTTTTTTTTTTCCTGACTAAATATCTTAAATAAATAGTAAGTAATGTCATATCTTTATGCAAAGTCATGCAAGGCATTCAGGTACTTGAAAGTACAAAACTTAAAAGTACAAAGTACAGTAATGCTTTAAAAACTTTTTAGAGAGCTCACTTTCATCTATACAACACGAAAACAAAATCAATTCCTCTTAGAAATAACATAAGCGACCTAGTAATTGAAGTAATCTTTACAATACAGCTTGCGCAGTCACAGGAGAAAATGCAAGATATTTTTTATTTTCTAGAAAATGGCTCAAAGGCAAAGTGAGCATAGCCCTTTGAGACCTGCAATAACCTACAACGAGGGCAATAGCCATCATACAGAAAATATAACAGATGGCAGCATGGTTGCCTTACTTGCAGATACAAGTTACTGAACAGATGCCTTTAGGGCTTAATATTAGATTTTTTTTTCCCCTTCTTCTAGACCATGGAATAGCTTTGTGCATATGTCGTTTATAAAACAAATGTAAAGCACCATAGGGAAATGAATAAAGTTTCAAATGGTAAAATGTCAACAGAAATACAAATTTACAGAGGATAATGCTATTATTAATGTTGCAAGTATAGGCTGAAACATAACCTTACCCTTTGCAGTGCACTGTATCTATCACACATTATTTTGAGCTATGTTACCATAGTTCAAAAAGCAGACATGTAAAATCTGTTACAAACCCTCCATTTGCTTTGCCAGAAAGGTCAGCCACCCAACAAGCTAAAAGTCACCTTGCTTGTTTACCAGCTTTAAACACTCAAAACAACAAGATCAGATTAGGGAGAAAAGTTGTCAAACACAGCTAGCATGAGGATTTCTGCAGATACCTGAAAAGCTAAATCGTACAGAGAAATAGATCATCCATTGGTAAAACATATAACAGCAAGAAAGATTCCTTGCAACTCCTCAGACACTACAGAATTCACAACTTAACCAAGTCATTATGCAGATCAGCCTCCTAACATGGATTGTCTCTTGATCGACTGCTGTAATACATTACAAGACCCCTAAGGACATACTAGATTTTTCAGGTCCTGAGTCTTTTTTCTAGGTGACAAGACAAACTCCTTTTGTCTTCAATAAGACCTGCATTTCATCTTACTTACACATACAAAAATACACTTGAGTACAGACACATTTTTTCCTAAAACTGCAACAGTGTCCAGAAAGCAAAAGAACTTTCTATCGATCATTCCAGTCTCCTTTTCGTGATGTGATGTTACAATACTAAAAACGGTGCATTCTTCAGGGCATTTTAGGGAATGTTTCTTAGCTGGAACTGCATTTTTCTACTAAAAATACATTCCTTAACCAACAAAGAACAATGTTTTACAAAGAAACTAGCTTCCTTGTTTTAAAACAAAAGCACATTGTTTGCAATAAAGAAGCATTCAGGTGGAAAGTGCAGAGAGAAGTGGACATCACTGTCACTTCCACCATTTTCCCTGTAGGAAACTGTATTTTTATTGCTCTAAATAATAAAAGTGGAGGAAAGAAAATACCTGAAAGCAGATACAGTGTGTCAGAGTACTTGCTGTAATTTACACTGCTTTTCCAGAAATGTAGTGTTAGAAACACCACAGGGAACTTATTCCTAAGCTTCACAGAAATTTTGGCATGATACATTTTCCTAGTGAAAGCAGGATAACCTTCAGCTGAGGATGAATAGAGATGGTTTGCTTTCATTCTACTATGAACAAGTTACAACCTCATATAATCTATTTTCTCTGCCTCAGTTCTCCTTCAGCATTGTGGCTACTTTCCAACAGGTTATGAAGTGGCTGTACATTGTGACATTGAAGGTCGGTGGAAATCTGTAAAAAAGGCAAATTACAAAGGCTATCAGAAAAAACTTCTAATGCTCCTGAATTAAAAAAATAACCTAGGGTTAGGGAAATAGTGTTAGGAATTGACCTTAAAAATCTAGTGTGTATATCAGGGAAAACAGAAATGTCTATTTCTGTAGCCCTCTAGTCAGTTTTTCATCATGCTTGAGTCACCAAAACATTAACTGCCAATCAGAAGCCATTTTCTTTCCCTGGAAGCCAAGTATGTCATCTTATAGAACTTATTAAAACAAAATATTATGGAAATGCACTACAAGAGAAAACCCATCCAACCTACCGTACAGGAAGTGTGTTAAGTAGCTAGAGTATGTTTCCTTCTTCCTTTTTATTTTTCACCATCTCAAAGTATTCCATTTTCATAGTAAAAAGGCAGACATTAACAGACTGATTTGGTAATAAAAGGCTTTCACTTAACCAAAAGTCTGTCACCCGATAGTTTAACATGCAGAAAGGTTGTATCATGAACTGGTTCATCTAGATAAGAAAGAAGGATGATGCATAGGAATCAATACGCTCATCCTCATCTTCATTTACGATTACTATAAGGTAATAAAAAACACAGAATGATATATAAAGGTTAAGGCAAAATGGAAGGGGACACAAAAAAAAGAGAAAAAAGACAAGAGAACTAAGCTACAGAAAAATCATACAAAACACAATAAACTACATTTTGAAAGATACTGGCTATTTATTTTGTTCAAATAAATCAGAAAATCTTATTCCATTATAGTGACATAGATACTAAATGCAAATGTTGAAAAATAACTGACAACTGAAAGATTTTTAGTGTGAAGATGCAAAAGTCCCACTCACATTGGGAAAAGAAACAAACAAATCTGAGCTGTAAGGGTAGCAGGGCAGGAATACTGTGCTCCATTTCTAGGCATGTAAATATAAGGTAAGTGGATGTAAGTATGTAAGTGAAGGATAATTGTAATCTGCATGATGTTATGGTTTAACTCCAGCCAGCAACTAACAGACATGCAGCTGCTCTTTCACCGCACCACCTCCCAGTGGAATGGGAGGAAAATCAGAAAGAAGTTAAAAGCCACGGTTTAAGATAAGAGAAGCTTAATAATTGAAATAAAATATAATAATCAATAATAATAGTCATGAAAAGGGAGACAATAAAAAGAGAGAAGCACCCCCCATAAAAAAAACAGGTTTTGCACAATAAAATTGCTCACCACCTAGCGACTGATACCCAGCCCAACCTGAGCAGTGATCAGCCTCTCCTGGCCAGCTCCCCCCCAGTTTCTATACTGGCCATGACCTGCTGTGGTAGGGAATACCCCTTTGGCTAGTTTGGATCAGGTGTCCTGTCTCTGCTTCCACCTGGCTTCTTCTGCCCCTCCTCACAGGCAGAATTTGAGAGCCTGAAAAGTCCTTGATCAGGGTAAATGCTACTGAGCAATAACTAAAACACTGGGGTTTTTATCAGCATTGTTCTCAGACTAAAGCCAAAACACAGCACTGCACCAGCTACCAAGAAGAAAATTAACTATATTCCAGCTGAAACCGGGACACATCATGATTATTAAGAAAGAGCAAAAAGTACAAAAGTGGAAAAAAGCTGGTGCTCAAACTGTCGAGTTTGGACTTCGCAATGCTTTCAAAGGTGTACAATATGGTATTATGAATATCTGAAAAGTATAAATCCCAAGGTGGTGTAGCAGATGTAGTGGTATGAACAAACCCCTCTAAGCTGAATTTATTGAGCAGCTAGATTTATTTTGGTTGAGCAGATCCTTAACTGGATTATTCATATTTCAGACACAGAAAACAGCTTCATCTTGCCTCCTTTTGAGTCAGAAATACTTTTCATTTGAGTACTAAATATTCCAAGAGATGTGAATGTTTCTGAGAGTCACCTTTTTTTTTCATGCCTGTACACAAAAGGTTAAAAATGTGCAAACTACCAGAGGAAACTCCTTGATTTGACATTCAGACACTCTCCTGCCTTGAGCCAGCAATATAAATAAAATTCAGGGTTTGCTCTCAAATGAGTAAGTTCTATGGTTGGTGATACAACCCGTCACCAGTTACATGCCTCATCTAGTTGAAGAAAGGTAGACTGACTTTGCTGGAGATGTGAAGCAGCTGACTTCAGCCTGCAGGGAAAACTGATTCCACATTTAAAGTATGACAGGAGGCACATTATAAGCTGCAACACAAATTTAAGATGTTTGCAAATGATTTTCTTCCTTCTTTCCCTGCCACTTCTTACCCAAAGCATGTATACATTGCAGATTGCAAATAATTGGTGTGGGGGAACATCTGGTTAAAAAAGATTGCTGTTTTTCCATTTATGTTTACATTCACTCACTTGTGTGTTACCAGACTGTTTTAATGCTCTGCTTCTAAAGAAAATACTCTAGTCACCTTCTAAATCCATTTCAGCTTTTCAGCGTTAATTGCCCTTTCCCCATATGTTCATTATTCTGTGCTTCACAGGTTTTGGTTTACTTTGTTTCTCTGGATTTAGGCTGTGTTGATTTAATTTCTTCATTCATTACTAGCACACAGAAGGTAACATTCTCCAAAACCACACCTTTCTATAACAAATGCATTGTGTGCCTTATTTTGAAAACCATAAAGTGAATAATAAATATTTTAGGAAAAAAACACATATTAGTGTCATGGTTTAAGCCCAGCTGGCAACACAGAATCACGCAGCCACATGCTCACATCCCCACGCCGTTCCTCCCCCCAGCTTCTGGAGGGATGGGGAGGAGAGCTGAAAGAATGTAACCCCCATGGGTTGAGATAAGAAGAGTCCAGTAACTGAGGTACGACACAAACCACTGCTGCTACCACCAATAATAATAATGATAAGGGAAATAACAAGTGAAGAGAACACAACCACTCCCCACTCACCAACTGATACTCAGCCCAACCTGAGCAGTGATCTAACCCATCCGGGTAACTGCCCCAGTTTATATAATGGGCATGACGTACTGTAGTATGGAATACCTCTTTGGTCAGTTTGGGTCAGGTGTCCTGTCTCTGCTTCCTCCCTGCTCCCCCTCCTCCCTGGCAAAGCATGAGACTCAGAAAGTCTTTGGTCAGAGGAAACATTATTGAGCAGCAACTGAAAACACTGGTGTTATCAGCACTATTCTCAGGATGAAAGTCAAAAGCACAGCACTGCACCAGCTACTAAGGAGAAAAATGACTGCTGCTGCTGAACCCAGGACAGACAGAAAATGGTAATAACAACAATTTTAAGTCCATAGATTTTCTTTTCCTTCCTTTCTCTTTGCCTCCCTTCTTTCACATGAATTCTTTTAGACCTAAGAGATAGTAAAAAAATACACCTCTCATTTTCTATACCAACTCTGCCTTCTTTTATTCAGATGCAGTAAAAAAATACTCGCCGGTATTTTATTAAACAATAATCCATTCCATCAAGGCATAAATTAGATTAATTTGTACATCCAGAATTCATTTGAAACTATGTTCCTTTTGTAAATCAAACAGATAGAGATAAATTGATCCCAATAGTACTGGCTTAAGTAAAAGTGACACCATCTCCATGAGGACATCGGAATGACTTCTACCTAGCAAAGATACAATCCCATCATAGCTTCTCAAAGCTGTCAGGGCAGAGCACCTTGCCTAAACAGCTTAATATTCCTGAGATGTATAGAAATGTATCTGACAGCTTCTGTGGTAACTAGTGTTCTCTCTACATGATGCTGTGATGGGCACTGAGTGGAGGACTGAGCATTCTGCCTTTGGGTTAATACAGGGTATTCCTTGCAGGCTCCTTCTCTTTCCTTCTTCTACTTTTCTTCTTTTTAATTCGGAACAACAAAATCCCCCAGGAAAACCCACCCAAGAGCTAACAGTTCACCCACAACTTCAAATGCAGCAATCCTGGGGCAGAGCAGCTGACCAGGCAGGCACAGCTGTGAGCAGATCATGAATTTCACAATATTGTTAGTCATGATTAAGGTCAGGTTTTTGTGTCATAATATATCGGAATATGATAGTAATTTGGAAAGAGTGCTTCATGTAACTTTGGATTTATAAGACCCTTATAATGTATCCTCAACGTCCATATGCTACTTTCCATCTCTAATATGTAGTGGATATGTCATGAGACAAAAGACTCTCATGGACATTTACAGGTTTGTTCCAGTGGCAGACATAAAAATTTTGCCTAATTCATCAAGCTTATGATTACCAGGTCTCATCACCACACAAGTATTTTGTAGGCTATCACCAAATTTGAATTCAAGGACTGCATAAAAGTATTATGGATATATTTTGTAGGAAAAATAGAAATATTATAATCTATACATGTTCATATCTCATTTCTCTTTATTATAATCTAAATCCTTTGTTCCATCTATTTTGGGGAGAAGTTTGTTGTTTAGTTTTGTTTTGTTTGTTTTCTAACAAAAGGCAACTGTTGTGCTTAAACCAAAAAAACCAACAAGAAAACCTGAACAAAACTCAGGTTAATAGATTTTTAAGTAAAGAAGACTCTATAAACCTTTAGTCTGACCTGAAGAAACAGAAGTTGGAGCTCCCTTGAACTTGCAAACCTGAGACCAAACCCTGCAGCTGCACCGAGCTGCTGAAGCACGTAGCAGCCTGTCTTGACTTCAGCAGCTGTGTGGAGGAACTCTTTTGTGGCCCATGGCAACCTGTTTCAGCAGCTACCTCTTGTCACTATTAACATTCTACAACATCAAACAAGATAGAATTCATCTTGAATGAGCTCCTGGTCACCAACCCTTAAAAGTTTTAACTAATTATTTACAGAACTTAATGTTGGTGTATTCCAGGGGCTTGTGGAGTGTGATCCTCCTTAACCTAGGAGTCACTGCAAGTGCTGATGGCACACGCTAAGAGGGACTCCAGATTTATTAATTCTACGGATCACTGTATGTGTAGGCTGACAGTACAGCCGGGCCCCACTAAGTCTTGAAGTTCATGGCAGGATACCTTAGACACTTTGCCTTAGTTGTCTAAATATACAACTATTTATACAACCATATTTACATTTATGTTTGACCAAAATGTTATTCTGTGGCTGTGACCTACTAATTATTCTTCAGAAGCCTTTTTCAGAAACACTTCTGCCCAAGAGAAAAGAACATCACTGACTCTTTTGTTTGTTCCACGAATATGTGGCTGAACCTTTGTCAATATAATTCTTATGGGTTGGGTCCAGCTAACCAGGGAACTGTGGCATTGAGTCTTTTAAAAATGTACTCTTTGTCTTTCAGGGTTCAAGAAAAAACAAAATATTTAGTATCTTTTACACAGATGAATAAATAAGCCATAGAGAAATGAATGACCAGATCCATACAAAAGACACTGTGAGACTAGAGATGAATCTCTGTGTCCAACTACAGTTCTGAAAAACACATTTTCTTCTCCTTTATGACATTATGTTATACACTGGTGCATTAAGTCTTTTTGCAATGCTCCTCAAATGACAGTTTGAGTAAATCAGTACCTATCTTATGGTTTAGCCTGGGGATGAATCCAGAAAACAGGAGTGCTTTAGTGCCTTCTCTTAAGACTTTAAGTATAAAACACCTAAACATTCACAGAAGTCCTCATATTTCACCTCAAAATTCTGTTCCATGAATCAGAGCTCTGGAAATGTGCATACTGTCACACTAAAATTACTCTAATTGATAGATCTTATGACAGAGCAAGGAAGTGAGAAGGCAGTGAGAACTCAACAGCAGGGAGGGCATCACCTTGCCTTTCCACAGAATAGTCCATGAAGTCTGTGGAAGATCTGTCCAATCTTCCAGCTGTGGGCTATGAGCTTTCAGTCTATTCTACTCTTCCTTTTGAAGAATCCCTCCTACTAGGGACAGTTTTCTCAATTCTTTTTTTTTCTCTTTTTCTAATCTCAGTTCTGTCAATCCTGCATAAAACACTGCCCCTATTGCATCATTATCTGTTCCCATATGAATTGTGGTGGATTTTTTTTTATGCCTGCTACATTTCAAAAAAAAGAAAGGTACAATGAGAAGGTAATTTGCCTGAAGGTTATTTTGAATGTGTTACAGCAACTTTGGAGAGTAAATACTTTGCTGACTTTACACCCTGTAAAACCTCAGGGACAACATCCACTGATTTTTCTGAAGCTGCATCCATGCCCTTGAGAAGGAGAAAAGGGAAATATCAAAGCAGGAATACATTCCATGATTGAAACACACTTCAGGGCAGGTGTACTAATGTGACAGAGTTTTGCTCATTAACTTCGGTGGCTTAAGTTTGGATAAGATTTAGCCATAGAGCATTACCTTCTCAACTTTAAGTGAATGCAGGAAAAGCTACTTACGATATACCAGTACACAGAAACAAATGTCAGCTGATGACCACAAAACAAGCCTTGGATATGCCAGAAAAGGTGAGTGCTTTCCACAAATTACTAATAGCTCTCACTTTTGAGCGTACCTCTGACTTTCAAAGTGTCCATCTACTGGCATAGGCCCAAGCTGGCTCTTTTTTTAACTTCTGGGTTATATGTAAACTCCAATCTGTTTAAATCCATTCTGCACACAGATAAAGCATTTTCTGCAGTAAAGGATTTTTCAAACTGATCTTATTTAAGAAGTGTTACTGAACTTCAGAAGAAGATAAATATATCTTCAATATCCATAGCTTCAAGAAACCACCTATTCTGCAATTGCTACTGCCAATTCTTTATAGCTTGTGTGCTTGTGCCCCCAAATCTATATAAAAAAAAAAAAAAAAAAAGGAAAAGTATGTTCCTTCTTCCAACAGAAGCCCTTCTTCCATGTTGTCCCTTCAGCCAAGATCTTGTTTTGGGCAGATAGATGGGGGAATGAATAGCACATTCCAGCAAAAATTATAAATACTTGATCTATATTTAGGGGAAAAAAATACTGACTTCCTGTGCACACAGACACTTCAGAAGCTACTTTGAGGCACTTTGTCAGACAATGCATTAATGGAAACAAGGAAGAGTTGAAGTGGACCTAGATGAGCCCTTTAGTTCAGACCTGGAGTGTTCCTTGAGTATGTGCTGATTGTCCCCAGTTACTGACCCGCGCACAAAGGCAAGGACTGTTCTGAGGCACACGAGCAGAACTTCTTTTTTTGTGACTGTATATAACCATATGCATTTTAATGTTAGGAAACCTGCAGCTGTCATAGACTGTGGGGCTTCCCTACCAAATTCAGAAAAAGACATTCATACAGACCAGTATGGGTTTTACTTCCTGACTACATTCAAAATTACATCTGCAAAATCAGTGATGCACCACACTCATTGATCTTAAAACCCAAATATTTTAAATAGGTGCCTGGGGGTTGGTAGAAAAATATAGAGGGGGAGTTGCGTTTTGTTTGTTTTTATTTCTTCCCAGATAAACCCTGAAGCTTTTAAGATATTAGAAAACCATGAAGCTAGAAGCAGCAGATGAAACCCTCTGCTGTGCACAGGCTCAGCACAAGGAGAGCTGTTCTGACTTTACACAAGAATGAGTGTCACTGTTTCTGGGTTTGCTGTTGGACAAGGAGTGGGTTTGCCCCCTCCTTGCTGTTTTAGTGTGTTTACAAAGAGGCTCATCAAGATCTTTTAGGAAGAGCTTGTGGAAAAGAGCACCCAGTAAATTAGTCACCAGCTACACCTGGAGTTACAGACTAGGCTTGAGGAGTTCATTAATCTTTCATATTATGGGTAGAGTTTTTAATCATACCCATGTTTATTCTGCTTTCTTATCATACATCTACATGAGAAACTAAACAGAAGGGTAATATGATAGTGACAAAGTAGGCAGACACTATAAATGCTTTTCTGTGCTTCTTCAGTAAGGCACTAAGGCTGGCAAAAGATGTTTGGTAGAGATTCTGTTTTCATCATTCGCCCCTTGGTCGGCATCTGTGACATCTCGCAATGTCAAGAACAGCCTGGCAGTTACTTAGGTAGGTTTCATTTCTCTACAACACAGTGACAAAGAATTCGCTACACAGTAACCTGTAATGGCAGGGACCTCCATAACACTAGGATTTAGCTTGACATAGCCGTGTATTCCTCCATGTTTTCCTCTGTGCCTCCCAGGTAGGTCCTGCACACATGTATGCACTAGGGAGAAGCGTAATTTAAGCCAAGGCAAAGCCCTTGAGGATCAGGGCCAACAACAGTAAGTAATTCTTAGCAGTAACAAATCAATGACTTACAATATGGATCCAGGGGAAACAGCTTCTGAATACTAGGACAGAACTCACTTGGCAAAATTCATCCCCATCAGCCCCATTCAGATAGATGCGATCTTTCCTGTTACTAAAAGGACCCATACATTTTTCTGACCACCAGCTCTGACAAGTCTGCTGAGAACTATCTTTTCCAGTATATCATTGTAAGTTTGCCTTTAAAATGAGTTATAAGTATCTAAGCCTGAAATATGCCAGAATGGCAGTTAAGCAAGTTCAGAGGAAGAGAAAAGGTGCTAAGCCTGTCAAGCTGAGACAGCAGAGTGTTATGAATGCAGACACCTAGCAAATCAGTCACGGGAGAAAGTTAAGCAAAAAGCAGCACTCTTCTTGAACTCTGCAGTAAATCTGAGAGTGGAGTATTGACTGTTCACTAGAAAAAAAGTTTAGAAACTTTTTACTGAGGCCATCAAATAAATTACCACGTGATAAGCTCCAAAATGCCAAGGTCAGGTAATTCTTCTGAAAAAAATTCAAAGTAAAATCGTCCCCATGCGTTTATAAATTTGCCAGCGTAGCACAGAATTTAAAGCTGCACAATGACCCCACTTCAAAAACTGAGAAGCAAGGGATTCAGGTTCATGTGAATACTCAGTACCAAAATTTAACCATGAATATCTGAACCAAAAATGCATACAGCATACAGGATTTTTCTTTCTTCAGAACATGTATATCTGAGTACACAATGTCTTTCAAAAAATACAGTACCCCTGACTGGAAATAGAGGAGGTCAGAGCAACTAATGATAGGTTTTTTTTATCATAGGTTTATTACCTGTATAAAATGAGTTGAAGGCTTCATGTTAAGCTAATATAAATAGATTACCACAGAAAAGTTGTTTCAAGCAATCTCTTTGCTGATGGCCTCAGTAAACCCTTCTAAATCATTGTAACTGTAAAAAATATAGAATCTTTTTACCCTGATGGTGTTTTATCCAGATAAACATATTTGTACCTGGCAACACATTTTGGGAAATAAGCCTCAGCCTATAGATTAATCCTTTAGTCTCCCTGGGCTTCAAAATTCATTCACTACAAAACAGCTGGGGGAAAGGCCAGTCAACAAGCTAAGGCGAAAACGTCCAGCTTCCCAGCAAGTGAATGTCTGGTAGATATTCAGAGATAATCCATTTCACACCTCCTGTAGTCATTAAAGAAGGTCAGTTAAGCAGAGTTCAGATACACATCCAAATTTGATTTACTGAGGTTTACTTCTTAGTTTGATTTTGAAAGAGAAAACCAAATTGGTCAGGACCACGGCAGTACTCATACCTGTGTTAGATTGCAGAGAGAAGACTACAAATCTGCATGTTTTAGAACAAGAGCGATTTAGGAGATTCTTACTTTCCTAGTGGTTTTCGTCTAGAGCTAGAAATGCGCAAGTAGGAAAGCACGTCCAGCTCGCGATTGTAAACGCAAAATGCTGACAGTACTTTATGGTTAAGTTCTCATTTTGTACACCCAGAAAATAAAATCGTAAGTGGGAAATACATTCCTTCCCCACCTTCCTATAGAACTAAATGTGATAAGATACAGCACTAGACCCTTTCAAAATTTTGAAACCAAAGTGCTTTAAATGAGAGATGAATTAGACCATCTGGCTTAGGGAACTGAAATGATTTCCCACTATCATTTGGTATTTAACTGTAATTAGAGCAATTCATCTGAAACTTTTCACTAGACCAACAAAAATGCCATTGTCCCCTTTGTCCTGCACATCTGTAATTGCACATTATTGTGCAGCCCCAAACGTACAGGTCTGCCATTCCCTTGCTGTCCATAGTACATTTTCACCAGAAGTTGAAAGTCTGCAAATAAAAATATTTTCTAGACCTGTTATTGGTTCTAAAAAAAAGTAGGATCACGTTTCCCATGCAATGCAACTCCATCAGCTTGCAGCAGAGCAGCATGGGGGAATAAAAAGACCACTGAACCCTGATAACTGGGGACCGCTGAAAACTAGATCTATAGCTGAAGGGACGCATGCTGCTCTTGGACTCCAGAAGTAGCACGTGACAGCAAATGTGGATCACACATGTTAATGTCCATTTCTTATCTCATTTCAGAGCACAGCCAACTTACACAGCAGGAGCAAATATAAATCCTTCTGTAACGGATATTCATTGCTTCTCTGTATATATATATTCTAAACAGTGCATAGACTCATTTGCCAGTAAATTCATTACAGGACATTTCCTAATTAACAGTGAAAACAATTATTATTTTTTAAGCTCTTTTTAGACCACTTTCCATATTTTTTACAGTAATTCAGGTGCAAAAATGTGAGAATTTGGTAATTTCTGTGTGTTTAGGGGATTGGATAGGCTTGTTTTTCTTACATTTGACAGGCAAATCAGCTTCTCAAGGCTGTGAAGTCGTCAGTGACAAAATGCTCCTCTGTGTGTTGTCACTAGTTTGTCAAATTTTTGACTGCAAAGCACACGAAAGTTCCTCAGACCCAACAGAGGTTTTTGTTCCAGGATGGTAGAAGAATTAAGAAATGTGCTCTCCTATCAGTCTAATGGCAACTCCTCAAACTACCATGGTGGAAGCTGATGGTCAAAAATGGCACTAGAAAATCCTACTGTGAAGGACTCCAGATTTTAGAGCAAACATGACCTGCAGCATGTACCTCACAAGGAACTTTTATTGGGTACATCCTGCAATACTTCAGTAATAAGGCAAAACTAACATTTACTCAGGACAGATTCTTCATTTCTTTCTCAGACAAAATACCATTTACCAGACAAGAAGGAGTTACTTGCAAATTGCGTAAAGGCCTCTGCATTTTGCTTCTAAATCATAGAATTTGCAGAGAATGGGCAAAAAAATCTGGCATCCCATAAATCATTCCTTTCATTGGAAGTAATACAGAAAGAGTTTCTTCTTTTATCCTTAAGTTGCCACATCACATTATAACTACAGACTTAATCAGAGATCTCACAGCATGCTGCCAGTCTATCCCGGTCCCTGCTGTCAGTAACAAATGTCTATTTCTGCAGGAAGCGTGGAGCTACTCAAATCCTGATTCTCTTCACTGCTTAGCCACAATAACCTTTCTCTCCTGACAGCTAACATACAATAAATATTTAAGGTACATAATAAAGACAGACAGAAGAATAAAAAAGTCAGTCAAAGATTTTTCTAGTGCTTTCCTTCATACTGGCTAAGAACATGCTATTGAGAGTCCCAGTTTCAAAGAGCTGGGGAGAGGATTGCTCTCTCATGTCACTGGGCTTCCTAGTGACATTTGCTTCAATATCGCCAGATGAAACCCAAATTTCTCTTGTAAGTAGCCCAGCAAACCTACAGCTATCTGTTCCTGACTGCTGAAATAGAATGAAGCTTTTAATCTCAGATTTATTTTAATGTCAGATCAGTAGTGAAATAAATCAAGTAACAGGGGAAAGAAGCTGATTACTAAAACCATTAGCAGGCAGGGTGCATAGACACAAAACACAGTGACATGGAAAGCTTACAGAATCACAGAATCAGCTAGGTTAGAAATACCTTTAAGATTTTATCTTATTATACTCTACCATATTCCCACTTACACCTTTACTCCAGGACTGAGTATACCAACCTGTTTATCCTCTTAATATGAACCAATCTTACCTTTCATTATCCTCATCATCTTTTCCTGGAACTTCTATGCTCTTTGGAAACAGGGAAGAGACAGATTAGCACAGAGAAGGACCAGCATGTGTTTGTACAGTGATATAACTGATGTTCTTTGGGTTTTGTTCTCTATTTCTTTCCATTCTCCCCAAAAATAATTCCTGCTGTAGTTAGCTTTCTTTGACTTTCATTGAGCATTCAAGTGATGTTTTTAGAGAACATTGTGTTTAAAACTGTTCTAAATAATTTTCCATTTCTGAATCAGTAATATTTAATTCAGACATTGCCATGCATGTAAAGTTACTGTCCAAACACTATTTTATATTTCAGACATGGGAAAAAAAATAGCTCAAACCTTCCAAATATGTATTGTTGAGCAGAAAATTGCAAAGCTACAAACAGTCTATGAGGTAGACTGTGAAACCCTGGAAAAGACTTCAACTCTGACAAACAAGGCAGGACGGAACATAACAGTGAATCACAAATCTCTGCCTAACTGGAGCTGATATTCTTACTGAACGTTTCTGAACTTTCACTTGGAATTATTTAAAGTTGCCTTGAACTGCATAATTCAGCTCATTTCTTAGCAAAACAACTACGAAAAAATTCAGGGTGCTCTGGAAATTTCACTGCAGCATTTCAATGTTGTAATACTTTGATGACACCAAGCTGAATGATTCATCTGACAATCCTGAGGACCAGGATGTCATTCAGAGGGACATGGACAGAGCTCAAAAGGTGTGTCAATTTGAACCTCATGAAGCTTGAGGCCAGGTGCAGGGGCCTGCAGCTGGGTTGGGGCAACCCATATATATATATATATACAGGTAGAGAGTTAAGGGATTGAGAGCAGCCCTGTGGAGATGGACCTGAGGTTACTAGTGGATAAAAGACATGAGACGCAGTGTGCACTTGCAGCCCAGATGGCCAACTGTATCCTGGGATGCATCAAAAGGAGTCTGACCAGCAGGGAGGTGCTTCTCCCCCTCTTCTCTGCTCTGGTAAGACTCCCTCTGGAGTACTGCTTTCAGCTGGGGACCCCTTAGCACAGGAAAGACATGGACCTGCTGAAGAGAGTCCAGAGAAGGGCCATAAATATGATCAGGGGGCTAGAGCACCTCTCCTCCGAGGAAAGGCTCAAAGAGTTGGTGTTGTTCAGCCTGGAGAGGAGAAGGCTCCAGGGAGACCTTATTGTAGCCTTCCAATACTTAAAAGGAGCATATAAGATGGGGGCAGACATTTTAGCAGGGCATGTTGCACTAAGACAAGGGATAATAGTTTTAAACTAAAAGAGGGGAGATTCAGACTAGATGTAAAGAACAAACAGTTTACAATGAGGGTCGCGAAACTCTGCACAGTTTGCTCAGAGAGGTGGTAGATGCCCCATCGCTGAAAATATTCAAAGTCAGGTTGGATGGGGCTCTGAACAACTTGGTCTATTGGAAGATGTCCTGGCTTATTGCAGTGGGGGCAGTTTGGACTAGGTGACCTTTAAAGGTTCCTTCCAACCCAAATCATGCTATGTTTCAATGACTGCTTCAAAAATCAACCTTTTTTGGCTCCTAGATTCAACTAAAAGAAATTATTGGAAGCCATGGTTTTCAATGAGCTGTGCATGACATGCTCTAACATCATCATTCTTACTGTGAAAAATAAAACCAAGTGATAACTAGATTGAAGACAGTGATTAAAATGCATAACTCTCATCATGTGATTAAGTGATTTTATCACAAAAAAGGAGCTATGCCAAAGGAAAACTGTAACTTTTGACTTTTTTTGGGTACATCTGCTGCAGTATCATTTTTTCCCATTCTGAGGGTGAATGACTAGAATCTCTCCACGTGAAAAATGTACCTTTGGCAATTTACAGATGTTTGCCGTATGAGCAGGTATAATCCCAGAGGTATGAGGATATAGCCTTATCTACAGACTGATAAAGATCACAAGACTAACAGAGCCTTTAGAAAAAGCAGGGAGAGCAAGAGCAGTGTTAGGCTTTCTCACCCTCACTAGGTTAGGATGAGTTTTCAGAACTCTGCCTTGGTAGTTTCCTGGTTTTTAGACTTCTTCCTTGTTTTTTCTCTCCTTTGCTATGACTTCTTTATTTTTCTAATAGCTCAACCAAGCACACTTTAAATGCGAAGAAGAAAAAAATACAAACAAATCCCATAGCACAACATTTACTTCTTTTTGAGACAGCTAAAATGGAAAATCAGCTAGCTATTCTGTGCTATTCCAACAAGTAGAAAGTTGGCATACCTGGCAGAGCAAATGACTCTTACGAAGATGAAGTACAGAGCCCAGAGAGACCACTGTTTTGGGACTATCCAGTTTGTATAACCTCTCTATGCAAAAGAGAAAAATCTTTACCTTTCTTTCATCATGCTTGGCCAAGCAGCAGCGGCACTACCATAAGACCCTTAGGCTTAAGCAATTCCCCTTCAGTAAATCTTTGTGGCAGAGCTGATCCGTCAGTGGTCACGTCTCAACATTACGCATCAGCTGCACAGGAGCATGGAGAAGAGTAACACAGAGATGAGATGTGCCAGGCAGTAGAGGGGTCTGAAAACCTGCGCTGCTCACTCACAACAGCAGCATTCTCTCTGGTGTGTCAAAGGAGACGAAGGCTGCATGGCAAGGTTCCTGACTGCACTCAAAACCCTTATCTCTGCACAGCAGCAAATAAGAATTTTATGCCATTTTATCTGTGCCATTGAAGCTTAATAGGCCTTTTTTTTTTTTTTTTTTCCTCCTTGTATTGTGGTTTTCAAGGAACAGTTGAATGGGAGAGAATTTAAGACAAATTGACCTTCAATTAACAGTAAAAGTCATGTATTAATGATCTGAAAGGAGAAAAAGGAGTTGCTTTCACTCACTTCCTTATAATAACTGAAATCTAAATATGGCCAGAGAACAGATAACCAGGCAGCTAGTGCTCATGGTGTAAGTCAGATCTATGAATCATAGGCGTGAGTAGGGGATTTACTCATTACCTACTCTGCCTTAAAACTCACCTTGTGCCAGCACTGACATTTCTTTTATCTTTACAAAACTAATACAGGAAATTTACTTCGATGGCAATGCTTTTCTGCCAGTACTGCTGATTCAAATGAAAGTTACCATGCACACAGTTAAACTAGTACTACATGAAAGTCCAGCAATCTTAATGGACAAGATTTAAAGCTTTCAATTGTGTTATTCCACTGTTACATCAGAACCTAAGTAAATTACCATTTATATAAACAAAACCCCTATACAATTTCCTGCACTGAGTCAGGCAAGAATTTGTAATGGATGGACTAGGTTACATCTGAGTAAACACCTGCTATAAACTACTGCTTCTGAGGAACTCTTCTAATGTGGCAGCAACACGTCCTCAGCTTCCAGGCCAGTCGGTCGTGCAATACCTACAGATACTGTATGCCGCAATCCCACTATGGGAGCTGAACTCCTCTCAGCACTCACATGTAATTTCCAATGTGAATTATATGGTATAAAGCTAGTAAAGCTACTAAAAACAAGATGTGAGGAAATTGTGAGGGAAAAGAGCAGCATGAGCAATGAACTTAAAATCATCACACTTTTTTATTCAGTGGTAGGAGCAGACAGCTACTCAAATACATAGAAGATGCTGCAACACTGTCTTACCCCAATTTTTCTCCTGTCTTGCTTTCCTTTCAGCCTGCCTGACTTAGAGCATTATTACTTCTTTTTTGTACTAACAAAATTACCTTTACATAGCAAAGATTACACTGAGGTATCTTTCCAAGGCATAAATTAAAACCGTTGGCAGGTTTTCTTATCAGTCTTACTTATACCATGCATTTTAAGCTACTCTACTTTCAAAGGAGCATCCTTCTTGCATTCTGGGATGATTTTTAGTGACAGATCCTAGAGCTCTTATTGACGAAGAAAACAGCTCTACTCAGCATTTGATTTTTTCCTCATGCACATGAAGAAACAGACTGGCATCACCTTGTGCTGTTGGAGTGTCATTTCACATTCTCATTTGAGTTGCACTAACTCATGAACTTGTGACAACCATTTGGTCATAAATAACTATAAGACACAGCCCGGTGATATTAGCTTTGCACAAATCTTTCTGTCACACTGAGCAAACACAAAAACTTCCCAACATAAACTTCTATATAGATACAACTGTACTTTTCAGGTGGCTGCAAGAGATGTTAGAACAGTAAATATTCTTAAGACAGTTTTTAACCATTTCAACCTAAATTTTAAAATGTATGCCTCATATGAACCAATATTTTTTTATAGCAATTTTTTACTTAGAGGGAATTGGATTTATACTTGTGATATCTTTAAAATAATATCTAGATTTCTTCACTTCTTTGTTTTCTTCATGAACAAATGTTTATAACTAAGAAACAGAACGTCATCCAACATTTGGAATTAAAGCATGATTCAGTGCCATAGCACTAATTCAGCACAATGCAATAAATAATACACATAAGTGTAGCAAAACTGAGCAAGCCTCACAGTTGTTTTGCAAAATGCTCAAACTCAATTGATCTTGAATTACAGTATGCTTTTAAATAACTACATTATTCTTGAGAAATACGGAAAAAGAATCACACCATTTTGGCTTCAAAATTATACTCTTACTGTAGATTGGTTTTCACTGTGTTTGTTTTGAAAGAAGAGAAAACCCCAGTAATCCTTTACAGCTTTCGAACAATTAACAAAGTATTTTGCTATTCACTACTATGTTCTAATGCCCCAAACTCAGTAAAACTTGACGCGGCTCTCCAGTCCCCTCACACAGCAATCAAGCAGAAGCATTATAGAAGAGATTCAACCTCCTCTTCTTCACAGGGACTAAGTCCAGTAGACAACTTAATCTCACCATAATGTGTCAGTACTTAAGCCTGTTAGGTAAATAAACTGTGAAAAGAGAATTTGAAAATCTTCCTAAAAATGGGTATCTGATGTTAACAGCAAGACCCAGAGCATACCCCCAGTGCCCTGTGCTGGGTGCTTGCCTGATGAGTAGTATAATGACTCAAATTGGAGGAACTTTTATTCATGCAAAATTCAGCAGACTTGCAGAATGAATTTACAAAGCAGCTGTGAATGTTAAAGACTACAGGGACAATGGGCCACCTCTCTGTCCATCTTGATTTCAACTGATAAATTTCAACTATCTTGGCGAAAATGGTCGCAGACATAAGAATAAGTCCTGTGGATAACCTTGCCTGAAGTTTTAATCAGATTTTTCAATGGGGTCATTTGTAAAGCTGGTAAGAAATGTAAAATGCTCCGTGTTATTACTTATGTTAAAACATAGTCTTCTTAAAAATGGCACACACATTTCATACATAAAACTCACCTAGAAAACGACAGACACATATTGCGCAACAGTCTCTCTTTCAGGATTTGGTTCAATTAGCATTTGAAACGCAACAAAAAATTCAGTGGAGGTGCTGTCTTTCACACTAGGCAACTGTTTCCACTTCTTGCTCTGGTTCCTTATCTTCAAAGAGTCATTCCTACTGCCTTTACACTGGACAAATTAACAACCTGGCAATCTGCACCCATCCTGTACAGTGACAGTGGAGATCTAACTCATGACAAGGGGTTACCCTATTATTTCAGCATGTCCAATACTTTACTTGCCCTCAGGAGCAGACTGGGTTTTTTTAAACTTTTGATATTTTAATTCCTCCCCCCAGTGATAACTGGTTAAGGTGGAGATTTTTCCAATCCATTTTCTTGTTCTTCATGTTTATTTTGATTTGTGTTTTCAAACAGAAACTTGGTGACAACTACTTAGTGTCTACTGAACTAGCTGAAATAAAATTGTAGATGATTTGCTACTACTATATTTAGAGGAAAAGTAGTAAGAAGGATTACTGCATTTCAAACAAATGTGCACTGGCACAGCTCTATTTAAATTTAATTTTTAAAAGCTGTTAGTAGTTTAAAAGATATTCACCATCCTAATGAAAAAAAGCTGTAAATAGAGGGGTTTCAAATTTTTCCTACAAAGGATAAAATCAACCCACTTTCTCATAAAATTTTATTATTCCACTTGGGCACTGAATTCTTTAATAATGATAAAAGAAATCCAGTTCTTGACCCTGTGCACAACCCAAAAAAATCCCTGCTATTACTATGGTCCATCTTCCACAGCCTTTTACAATAAACCAATTTTTTTGTACAAGCAAACTAATGACACTGATTCATTTGATTTACAACTAAGCAAATCTATTTTGCTGACCTGAAATACTCCCTTTGATGACCATATAACATTTATTTCATTGAACTTGGTATTCTGTACTTTTCAGTGAATCTGAGAATTATAAATCCACACATTCACTGTGTGAAACTCCTCAAATTTGTATCAGTTTCTCTGCATATTTTAAATACATACACGTGCACAATTACAAGATCAGGAAAAACAAATCAATGACAGTGACACTGTAAAAATAATGAAGTTTTAAAATCAAGGACTCCCTACTGTTTTCTGCCAGAATATTCTCATGAGAGCATACCTCAGTGTAAGGTTTTTGGATATGACAGAAAGAAGTAAACCCCTCCTGAATGGCTTAGTTATTTAGTGATTTTATATTATCAGCCTTTGCCTTTATTTATTCTACCTGCTCCTGATCTCACGCATTTCTTCAATGCTGCAGTGAAGTAGTTTCTGGTATATTTGGTATCACAAAAGCAAATCAACACCATCATATTAATCCATAGACAAAAAGAAGAATGTTTTCAAAGAAACTCACACTATCAGCATCTTCTCTAGCTTTTCCTCATGAATGAGAAACAACCCTAGTGGTGTTGTGATTTTAGTTTTGGACCACAGAAATTCTCTAAAAATGACCCTGAATCAGCATTGTCACTGTTCTTCAGTAAATTCAGCTACTTTGACATACTTCCAACTTTATGATAGGTAGCTTTGATACTCAGGGACTAAAATCCATGCATATTCCCTCCTCTTCCAGTTCAATGGGGAATTTTCAAGGAAGAAAGAATATAAGTTCTTTTGTGCTCTTCTACAAGACTGCTCATTTTGGAATGACCTTTTTATTGTAATCACATAAGGCTAAACCCATTACAAGTTCTCTTTCCATGCTTTAATTCTGCTAATATCACAAGTTTTAATGAAATCTGTTTTCAGTTTGTCATCTAATGACCATTTGTCACATCACAACCACACCCCCAACAGTACTTGCTACATCAACCAATACTGACAACAATTTTTCTTTAGCTTCTTTATTTAAAATCAATTTATATATCAGTTAATTTCAGCCATAAGAAATTGTTCTCTCATAAAATCCCACTATATTGGAATGGTAAACTCTTAACTACTTTTGTTTAAGAAAATAATATAAGTATACCCCACAAATTACGACAGTTTGAAAAGAAGTATCTTGTTTCTTTACTATGTAATGAAGACAATGTGATAAAAGTACATAACACAGCTATAGAAAATTCAGGAAAAATAAAGAAACATAAAAGCTTCCTATGGGTTTTGCCTTAGTCAAAAATTCATCCCTGAAAAATAAAACATTAATAAATGGCTTTATTCAAATAAATACATTTTTAATAGGTGAAATGTACCAAATAAATACATTTTTTTAATAGGTGAAACACTAATTCTTCCTTTTTCAAAATTTCAAACTACGCAAAAATTAAAAATGATGGGCTATACTGGCCAAAGGTTGGTTACAAGAGTCTTTATTTTGCAAACTATACAGAAACAGTAAAAAAGAAAATGTATTATACTCTTCAATATTACATAGGATAAACATTAAATTTAGTATTTAATGAGTAGAAATTAATTCAAATAAGAAACTGACTTCCCTTCTAATTAATGATGGGAAACCAGTGATCCAATTTTGAAATGATACAACCTGTAGTATTGCATTATACAGGTCATGTTAATTTTATTGTGGGCAGAAAGCAACAGAAATGATATGAACAAAGATGGTGGAGTCCCAAAATGTCTACACAATTAATTAACATGCTAACATAAATACAGTGATTAAAGTAATTTTCTCTACAATCAAATCTTAAGTGCTACTCTATACAATAATTATAATCTAGTCCACATGGTAATTACATAACAATAGGAGAAAGAAAAACCAAACCAAAACCAAACCCATTTTCTTCATCCCAGCAGCAGTACCTGCACTGGTATTAACTTGGTAATCGGGTGTGCTTAGCTATTGCCTAACATCCTACACTGGTATGCATGCTAAAACCTCTCTATTTCTATTTTGCAAGGCACCTTTACAATACGTTCTCTAAGTTTCTGCTCTAGTAACAGAAAGCAACAGGAATTAAGATGCAAAACTATTTCCTGAATTAAGAAAATAAAAAGTATTATTATACATTAAAAACTACCTTGGGACTAGTGTCAATACTCTGAACCACTGTCATATATAAAGGTAATATAATTTTAAGCAAATTTTTTTCCCCCATGTAAAATATTTTACGCTATTCTGATTAGAGAGAAATACAGCGAAACAACAAAGGGTGAAGCAACGTTTGTGTAAATAATGGTAACACCTACACAATCTTGACAGGAAAGAAGAAAAAATAAAGAAATTACAAGAAAACTTTACAATTACAGAATCTGTGCTTGTCCATGCTACTGCTTTTGAAAAATCCTTTCAATAACCTAGCCATTTCATAAACAAAAACATAACTACCAATGCAAACACAAAGAAGGACTTTGCCTTATTTTTCCCTCCTGAAAATTTATCTCCATACCTTTGGTTAACTAAAGGCTGGTGAGGTGCCACTTGTGCACCAATGCTATTCTACTGTAAAACATTTTTGATTTATTAAATGGACAATTTGCAAAGCCCACAGGGCCTAAAACACTGACAGAACTAAAGTAAAGTTACAGTATGTGTTCTGAAGAGGTCATGCAGAGCTCCAAGTAAGGGCATATACATTTTCACTGGATATCTAGAGACCAGTTGTCTTTACAGTATGCTTTGCTCGTTTATATTTTTGGTAGCACATAACATTTCATTCTTCAGGCTAGACTTCCATGGTGTTTTCTTAAGCGCAAGGGCATTTAAAAACTCAGAAGCACATAAGTATTCTTATTTAAACAGAAAAAAAAAATCTATGACTCCAGCTGCAATGTTTGAAATAATTATACAAAATATACATGTTTGTTAGAATCCTTTTGATCTTTGAGAGCAAAGGGATTTTATGAAATGTCATCTTTAGTATTTTGGAAAGGTAAAATTATGGAGCCCCTAATATTATCAAATGTATCCATCATGGTCATCGTCATCATCAACATCATCATCTCCTTCATCTTCATCATCATCTTCAATTTCATCTTCATCATTTGTTATTTCATCTTCGTCATCTTCATCATCTGTCCACCCATGGAAATCACCAGAAGCAAAATCGCCTGAAGTCTCTAAATCGATAGCTGGAAAGGTATGATAGTCATAGAAAAGGCACACAAGGTACACTACATATTTGCTGTAAAATATATAAAGGGGCAAACCAGAGTATTTAGTTTCAGGACAGTTACTTATTTTAAACTACACAGTGTGACACAGAAAGAAAACAAATAATACAAAGATCCTTTTGTCTTATAATAAAACCACTTCAACAGGGATTAATTTCTCAATGTTAACAAACAGAGACAAATTTTATGGATTTGTAGAACTGTAATGAGTGTCAGGAACAAATGAAAGAGATTTATGTTCAACTTACAGATGACAATAAGAACTAATGAAAATATATACTGTTCATTATTCAGTTCTTACATATTATCTTGAATTATCTAGAATTCTCCATTTAGCTTGAAAGGATCCTGGGTTAGATGAACAATCTCAAGGCCTGACCTTGTAAATCAAACATTGTGTTAAATTTACTCTTTGTTTCAGGCTATGTTCTTTGTTGCACAAGAAGTGGAAAGGAGTAATGTAAGGAGTAATTTCTTAAAAAAGGAATTTTTTTTGTTGCCATTTTTTGTATCTGGGACATCAAATAAAAGTGACATGGGAATTCTTGGAAGAAGCTGCAGAGTGCTACAGGAAAGGAAAAAAAAAAAAGGAAAATTTGGTGTGCCAGGAACTTTTGCCAATTCCCTCAAACATAAACTGGAAAAAAAAAAAAAAAAGGAAAAAAAGGCAAATTGAATTCACTAGCATGCTGATTACCCAAAAGGATTTCATCAAACGTTTTGGGGGTTGTCTAATGCTGTTCTAGATAATTGATTTTTCCTAAGTTTATATACACTATGCCAAGCCCATATATGAGGTCTATTAATAGCTGACAAAGTGAAAGGAGTTGCAAAAATAATGAAGTAATACCAGTAACAAATTATGATTTGTTATTGTTTCAAAATCCATGTAGTAGGGTCCCCCCATCTGCTCTTACTGAAGAAATTTAATCTGGCTGGTAATCAAAGAAGAAACATCTCTAAACCAAATGCCACAAAGGGTTCTTAACTTACCGCATTCTGCTGCACCATTTGTTCTGGATCCTGTCACCTCATTACCGTATCTGTCAACACACCAGCACTGCCCTACGCTTCCATGGCACTGACTTGGTTTGTAATACCCATCTTCATCACATAAGGGGATATACTGCCCTATGATATATAAATATTGAATAAGGATATTAAAAAACGCCTCTTGGCCAATGTAACAATTACAGCAAGTAGTAACTACATTTTGCTGGTTTTCCTCATTCCACTGACTGGTTTACTATTATTATGACTGAATCCAGTTAAGCAGAAAGTGACAGAATATATCAAATGTGGGAGGGAAAATAACATGAATCAATCTTGGACTGATCTGAAGATATAATAGTGACCAATCTTCCTTGAAATTTTTCATTGATGCTGTGATACGTATTCCTTACTCCCTGAACATCTCAGTCAAGATCTTCACTGAATGCTGGGGAAAAGGCGTAAATGGAATATTCTGAAATCTGTGGAATACAAACAAGCCTAAATAATAAGGACCAGGCTTTCCGATCTAACAAACTATCTGCTACAAGGCTTAGGAGCTATTTTTAAATATATATTTTACAATTAATTTAGTTACCTACTAATATTTAATTACCCCTCAACAGAAGACTAATGCAGTATAACACACTGACTTTACAAACAACAAATGTTAACAAAAGAATGTTAAATTTGCATTTATATGCGAAACACCTAGGCAAATTAGACTCTAAGCCAAAAGGGTTTCCCACCAGGAGTACAAGAAACAAAATCAGGCACTTATTTTCTGAAGCAGTGACCAGCCTACGGCTGAATAATCCACTGTTTTTCATTTGGAGCAAATGGAGACTTTTTGAAAGAAACATGGTAGACAAACCACAACAGATAAAACATTCACATGAAAGCTTTTTGAAGTGCATAGCTGTTGTTAGAAACTATCCTTTGCAGAAACACAGTTTTGACTATTTTGGGCCAAGCTTTTTATAGCACCTTCTATACAGTGTCCAATGGTAAAATGAAGATTTTATATTTAAGTTATATTGATACAGTATGAACTGATTCACAACAAAGATTTCAATTACTTAAAGAATATTACAGGTAAAGGATCAGCAGAGATACTAATTTAGGAGTGCCTTAGACTCTCTCCTCTATAACTGCAAAAATGCACCTTCGATTAGGGTAATAAACCACATGTAATATCTTTTGGTAGGTAAGGTAATAAAACTAAGTTTAATAGCTTTCAAAAATTTCATAAATTCTGTTGCTGGAATTTACTGCGGTCTATCTTTGTTGGATTAATATTGATTTTAAGTTG
Source organism: Psilopsiagon aymara (assembly GCA_024733675.1). Taxonomy (NCBI): domain Eukaryota; kingdom Metazoa; phylum Chordata; class Aves; order Psittaciformes; family Psittacidae; genus Psilopsiagon; species Psilopsiagon aymara. Next base: position 66,092 of record JANRGW010021004.1, read on the forward strand.
CTGTTTCACTACGATTATTTATGTAAGCAATAAAACCTTCAAAAGAATGATCTATAGCTCACCTAGGAGCTTCTTTCCTCCTTGCTGCTTCTGAATGTTGCTGAGTTCTGTCTGGCAAGGTGGGTCTAAAACGACATAAAAAATGTTAAACAAATTACACTGTGTCTAGGAAAGAAAGCATATGACTAAGTTTTCAGTTTGCTGTGTTCCAAGGTCACTCTTACTACTGATCTTAAGAAACACACACATCCTGCGTTTGTAGTCACGTTCTAAGCTCTGAAATAAAAGAATTACTGCACCTTGCTACAGCTCCAGAACTCTGAATTAGAGCCCCACCAGGATATTTGCAGAAGCCCATTCTCAGTTAACCCAGCTGTAAGCATCTAGTCACTAGTTTGGAAGATGGAGCAACGCTAGACCAAAACAGCAACTCTATCACACCCTATTTTATCAGACTACAGAAATCAGACTATGAATGTGAAGCTCTCCTCATGTATTCATTAGAACAGGATGTCTCTTTTAATTCTCTCTTTTGTCCTTATTATAAGCCATGTTTAAGTTTTGTATTTAACACGCTACACTAACGAAGTAAGAATTTTCTCCACTGAAGTCTGCAAGATTGCGATTCCACTGCAGCAGGTTGATAGGTACAAAGCCCCATGTTCAGCAAACCAAGTTAAAATCAGTGGCCAAACTTCAGATGGCTCTAAGAGGCAGAATAGGTATTAAACTTCAGTTTCCCATTCTTCAGTTAAAGCTAACTCCAGTTCCAAATAATCTGAATTTCTACTGTCTATAAAAACAAGCCACAGTATGACCCATGAATGTGAAGGAAATAAGAAGTGAATGTGTACACATTACTGCTGAATAAGTGAAAGAATAAAAGACAGCAAAGGACTGATCACTGAACACTGATAATGCATTGTACACTACACCATTAGCACAAAGGCATTTCTCATTCTGAATCAGCAATTGTATTACTGAGTTTACTTGCATGTTTTTAGCTCACTGGGACTTGACACAATTTTGTGGGTTTGGGTTTTAAGTATTTAGTCTTTGACTATATGCTGAGGCTACATGATTTTTTACATTTCTTGTTATAATAAGTGCTTTCATGATGATCAGACTCACTATTACCCCAGAGATGTTCGTTACCTTTCAAAACAAAGGTTTCTGTCTTTCCTGGTATTTAAAGAGTTAAGCTTGTAATTGCACAACGTTCTGAGGATCAGTTATTCTTAATCCAAAGGTATTTCCCATGAATAAATAATCTAAGGAATGACAGTCATTTATGCACATGGGTACCACAGGCTACAAGGATCTAGGATTTTGGTGGACTTGTCAGTGTTAGGTTAACAACTGGACTTGATGGTCTTAAAGGTCCTTTCCAATCTAAATGATTCTACTCTATTCTGTCTTCCGAAGAAGATAGGAAATATGCTAACGGAGAACTAGTCAAACACGAAAACGACACATATTTGGTTTTATGGAAAAAAAAAATCCTGAATTAGAAACACTGAGTTGCACACATAAGTACTAACGTGGAAATGTAAAAATGACACACTATGCCTAAAGAAAAAATATCTTAATTTACAGCTATAAATCATTGGTGGTATAATCATAAAAAAGAATAACACTAACCAAAAGTTAACAAGGCAATGCGAGAACATTACTTATCCAGAACTCTCTTCTTCTCAGAAGCTAGGTCTTCAAGATTCACACTTAGGCTTTGCTTCTCAGGATAAAAGCATCAAAACCTCTTCACAATGCTAAATCACTTAGGTTCTTAAAACTGTCAAAGAGAATGACAGGCTAGAAGTTCAACCAATTCCTTCTAGTCCACAGCATATCCTTTTTCCTATCTCCTCAGAACTTAATGCTTCCTTCTTTATTTTCCAACTAGTTACTGAGTTTGGAAAAGCTTTCTTTTAGATTTCTGAACTTTTTTCAATAGAAAACCCGTGTCACTGGACAGCTTTTGGGAATCGTGAGGCAAGGAGAAAGAATTCCTTTACAAAACTCAGTCTGGTGGCTCCTTTTGAAACAGAAATGAATCTGACATCAGTCTTTCTGATGATCTGAAGACAAATAATTGAGACCTAATCATCTTCATCCTTAATCTGCTTCCACAGATGTGGCAGGAACTGTCCCTCTGACAATAACACAGCATTGTTGAGTGATTCATGAATCATCAGTGCTCGAAGTACTGATGTACACCAGACTACCCCACGTAATTAATACTGCCCCTTGAGAAATCAATACACAGTTATGCCAAGAGGTACTGCAAAGCTAGGATGAGTAAGCTTTGATTAACCAAAAATAGGCACATTAACAGAGCAATGGGAGTAAAACTGGTAGATCTGACTAAGAACGTCTAAGATTTTTAACAGACATGTCTCAAGGAACTGCTACCCACACAGTGCAACTACAGCATTCCTAGATTCTTTTGCCTTATTCAATTACAAAACAGTGATTTTCCATCTATCGAGTAGGTACTATTCAATAGAGCCCCCAGCTTTTGGCATATGGTCCACTGCAGATTAAGCTGCCATGTTGTGCCTTGCCTGTGCTTGGAAACAAGTATTATAATTGTTCTTGGACAACCAAGGCTTGGACTTTAGGGATTTGAAGCATCCATTCTGCATTTCCAGAAATCTTTCTGAGGATCTCAATTATGGGTTAAGGCACATTACAACTTCCTTTATAGCCATCTATAAACATTTGAATTCCTGCAATCTGAAAAGACTGATGTAACAAATATGAATCACACTAATTACCATTCTTCTCTAAGATGGACTAATTTAAAAGTCACAGAGATGCATTCCAGCCTTGTAGGCAGAAAAGCCTGAAAGAAAAAGGCATCTAGAGAAGTGCTGGACTAACAGATACATGTAGAAGCCTGCAGTAAAGAAATACTTAGTTCTAAGAATTAATATTTCCAGGAAAATGGGTACTCTCCTAACTCTGAAGCAGTGATGCAACAAAATAAAAGCTGTAGCAATGATCAAGTAGGGGCACAAAGAAATTCAACCCATAAAAAGGCAACATTGCAAGTGCCTCAGCATTCAGATAAGCACTGAAATGTTAAGCTAGTATAAGCAACTAAGAAAAGTTCTGAAGAGGGGCGCTGAAGTGAACTGTAGTTGAAACTGAAGGGCAATACCAACCAAACCATACAAGAAGACTTGCAAAGAGCATTGTCAAAGTGTAGATCTTGAAGTATTGCAGAAATTAATTAGTGTCTTGGATGCATCTCAGAGATACTAAACTACACTTAAAGCAGAATAAGGCCAAGAAAAAAATGCAGTGAGCACCACTGAGTGGTATGTAAGTGTTTAAGTATTAGTCAAGGTGGGACAGCTATTACAGGAAGATCTTACTCTGAGCAAGAAAGGTCTGATTTAAGTATTCATAAGAAGCCTTATATATTGACTAGAAGTTGTGAGTAATGTGTAGTAATGGGTCTGGCGTACTGTAATGCATCATGTCAGACCTCAAGAAGAAAAAAAGAATGAAAAAGAGTTGCAAGTACTTGTCTGATTCTCACAGTCTTGAACTATGAAGCTAAGATCAAAAAGCAAGAGGGTTTTCAGAGAAGCACAACAGAGCTTCTATCCCAGTATGATACAATCTTGTTGACTAAAATCTGTATTCACTTTGAAGACTGTTAATCAACAGCAGTGCTATAAAATTGTAGATCTGCCCAGAAAGCACCTACTATGCTCAATGAACACAGACAGCTGTCTAAATGGCTTGAAGCATTCTGGTAATATCAACTTATTTTAGTAAACATCAGAAAGAAGCCACTGAATTTTTCTGCCTAGTCATCTCTTTGCTATTAATAGCAACGGTCTAGTTAAGGGTCTTATTTAGGTTGTTCAATCAAGTAAAACATAACCGAACATGAACATAGGTAATTAAGTAGGTCATTAATACACTAGGGAGTTAGGACTCATATAGTTGTGCAATAGATAATAATATGTGACAGAAGAAGACTATGAGCTTTTTTTTTGCTCCTTACATCTTCATATAAGAGGGATAATACAGGTTTTGTTGACAGTGTTAACCTAGAAGGATGGAGTACATGTTTAATACGTTAGGATGGGTAAAACTGAGATTTCAACTCATTTACCATTTTGAGGATAAATATTTTTTACTATACACTCAAGCACACTGTGGTATTGAAAGTTACCTGTTTAAATCAGCATCTCATTATAACAATATGGTTAAGACAATGAGAAAACTGGGAAGGAAGAAAAGCTTGACAATGTTGAATTATGCAATGGGCAAAATCAGTGTCACTGAAAGCCAGGTCCCTGATTTTTAAGCCTTCAGGGTACCATTAATATAATTTAGTGGTGTTTTAGATTAGCCTTTATGATACCATCATTGGCCTTTAGTGGTAAAGTGAGAAAGTATTTTAGACAGTATTTATAGGCTATAGAATGCAAAACCATTTGAAACTCATCTGTGGAAATGCTTTCTTAACACCCTGGTTATGCTGTATATGAATTATAAGAGACCGGTGGAAAAGCCGATTTGTATAAGAACCTTGGCCCGTACTAGGCCCCATGTTATGTGCTGTACCTTCTCTGACAATTTAAAAGAATTATGCCGCCCTCCAAAGAGTAAGAGTGTTCAGACATTAAGCTGAAATGATTCTGGTGATGGGGTTTTTTATCTTAAAGACAACCAAACAAAACATGTTATGTTCTTTACTTTAAGAGCTACTTTATTTCTGGGATTGTTTATTTTTCATTTACTAATTTTATCAGCAGTACACACATGCTTACAAGAAGAAAAGCAAAAATACTGTTCTACTATGAAACAAGCAAGGTGTCTTGAATGATTAAATGTTAACTTTTTAAAATTTACTGAAGAAGTTTATTTAGTATGTATCCAAAGACATACAGCTTTATTTTTGTTTAGATTTACAACTGGCAGATATGGCATGATAAAAATCTTTCCACAGAAATCAGAGTCAAACCATAGATGCTGAGCGCTAATGGGAATTTATCATGAGAGTTTTAAGGACAGAAGTGAGATTTAAAAACTGAAATTAAAATTTTGCTGTTTATCCCTTTGAAAATCTCATGTTAGTAAGAAAAAAGAAGGGGCCACGCTGTCCAGTTTCAGCCAATATTTAATGACTAAATTATTTGATTGATTACAGCTAGTTTAATTACATAATTTACGTGGTGTCTCACCTAGATCTATAAATGCTTTTAGGCTGCGTTGATTTGTTTAGATGAATCATATCAGGACATCAACAAGAAATTCATTGAAGCAGTAAAAATGAATCAGTTTCAGGTCCATATGACTGAAAAAAAACTTTACTCATAATATTCAGTTATTTTAATAGGCTCACAAAATAGAACATTAAGATGCCCTCTTATAGCAAAAAAAAAATCAACCAAGTTTATTTATAATGTAGGCAAGTGGATTGGTAAAGAAATAATTTCAGTACTTTTGCTCTTTATTTTGATCTCTTTTCTTTGCGTAGTTACTGGAAGCTGGCACGAGAAACTATACTGCTGTAAAAGCATCAGCCAGTCTTTTGCACTTCATTTAGAATCAGTGAACTTCTAGCAAGCTTTTGCATTTAGCTTGGGTTCTTTGTTTTTTAATTCATTTTAGGAATTCCCAGTAGGCAAAAAACCTTAACACAAATTCACAGTACAGCATTTAAGACCCTGGAGTTCACTGCAAAGTGTTAAAAACAGCACTACAAAAATGTCAGGCATATACATACACAGGTTGTTCTTATCTTTTACCTTGCTGTCTTTGGAAGCAGTAGCACCATTCATTGTTAGATATCAAACTGTCCTTGTATGTGTCACAAGAATTGAAGAACGCCCTGGTGCATGGCTCATTCTTGTCAAGGTAAATGCTTCCAAGTTCTGACTGGTCCAACAAAAGGTCATAGTTCGTATCAAGCCTGTTAAACATCCAGCCAAGGGAGTCTTTGCAAATTGGCAAAATGCTGGTATCAAATCCTAAGAGGGAAAACAAACAGCTGAATAAAATAATCATATAGCAGGAAAGATACAGCAGCTGCTGAGCTCAGACACCACAAAAGAAAGCTGCATCACAGAAATTGCTCCAGTGGTACAGATACAGTATATGCTCCTGAAATGATATGCATAAACTGTATGTCATCTTCATTTAAAACACTATTAACTTAACCTGCTAAAAAAACTTAATCCCACCATCAGTCTCAAAGCATTTAGAAAGATGAGTTTTCTTGTCAAACATTATACCTATAACACACACATTATGGACAGTAATAAATGATCTGCAGTGACTTCCTGGAAAATCATTCTGTTGAGGAATTTCAGTGGCATTATAAATCAGGAGAGTGAAGCTTAAGTGGTTTGCAATGTTTACAGAACTAAGAAGAGAATAAATCCCAGGTAACTTGTTGAAGTCCATTTTTTTTTCCTTCCTATATCATATACTGAATTCTATGAAAAAGAAGCATGATACTCAGCCGCATCAGTGTCTTGAAAGTTATGGTATTTCATCTTTACCTGATGTACTTTACAGATTGGAGGAGGCCATGGAAAAGATGATTGCTAAGAGCAGATGGCTGCCAGTATCAGGCCCCCTAATACAGCTTGTATCTACCTAAACTGTTGCTTGGAAAAAGGTCCATCAGGAACATTCTAAGTTAATCATTCTTATAGCCAGAGCTCAGGCTTCATCTTTGTTTTTCCTGCATTAACTGTAAAGCATATGCAGATTTGCATATGGATATGTATGTGAAATTCAGAAACTGCCAGGCCTCTTGCCTATGTAAAAGACACTAGCTGTGTCTAAGACACACATATGCTATTATTTACATGAACTCCCCTGTGGCCTACAAAATAGCATTCAAAACATTTCCTCAAAAGGAATCAACAAAAATGCTCTTGTGTCCTGATTATTTCTCAAGGGAAGTATACCAACTCTCAGTAAATGTAACCTGCTTTTCAAGGTGAAACTACTGTTTTCCTGCTTATTAAGCTCCTAAGTAATAAATCCTAGTGCACATTAAGGGAGAATGATAGCTTTTGACATTATGTAGAAACCAAAACAGCATTCATACAAAATGACTTACATATTGCATTATATAAAACCTGTTTATCCAATACGACAAGAGAAGTAAACTACATGCTTCTTCCCAATACCAGTACACTGTCCAGTACAATAAAAGACACTGACAAATCAGACATGTGAATAAACATACATTCATTCTGCTTCAGTACTGACTGCCATCTAGACCACGGCTTTCACTTGTTCAGCGTGCAAGATGCATAGCAGGAAGATTTTCACTTGTGATGGATTTGTCTACTATTTTGGCTATAAGAAAACCTTCAGTTAGCATCTCACAGCTGAGGCCTACTGTGCACAAACTGGGTGCAAGATTTCCTTCCTAATTTAGTTTTATCAGGACAGACCTCAGCCAGAAGGACTAAACTAAAGAGAGGTCTACACAGACATGAATGTTTTCTGTCATATTTGCCGTTCACAGAGGTGATGATCTAGATGAGACTCATCTGTCTCCATACTATCCCAAGGAGCACATAGCATTAGGCATAATATTCTCTGTCACCTGTCTAAAGTTGTAATAGATTTATGCTCCCTGCGATTACAGTTAGAAGCAGTACCTGAGTTAAGACACAGGGAAGGTACAAAAAGTCTTACAACAAGCCTAGGCTAACTGACATTCATTTTACAACAAGAGGCATAAGGGAAATAAAAGAAGCACAGCCACAACGTCCTTTAAACACCTGTGACAGTTGGCATCTGGAAGTCTCTCCTTTTCCAGAAAGTGTGTTAGTTTTGTAAGGTAAGGGATCGAGATGATTCCTACTGCTGAAAGTTACCAGTTTCCTAACAGACTGACAGTTCAGATGAAATGCATACTGTGGGACATGAGACTGACCATTTTATTAACAGAAGTGACCTGAGGAAGGAGAAACAAAATAAAATCCTACAATAAGTATCTATATCTGTTTCACTATGTACACAGACAATTCTGTACAAAAGGTTGAGTCAAAACAAAATTCAGTCAACAATACTGATTTAGTTAATACAAAGTCTCAATTTTAAGCCAGGATGTATTAATTTAGAATTCCTGCTCAGAACTACTTCTAGGCTGGAGTTCTTTTTCTGGACTCTTGCTGTAGGATGCCTGAGCATCCTGACACATGCAGAAAACCCCATGTACTTCTAAGTAAACTAGAACTATGGTTCAGGCTGCTAACCTGTGCGACTTTGCAATACAGCTTAAGGGACTTTTTCAAAGGTAATTTCAGGAAGTAGTTGAATTCTCAGGCAGTCAACATTTTCAAAACAGCAAAAATGGCATTTAAAATGGCAGTTCTTTTTATCTCCTATAACTGTAAAATGACTGTGTGGAGGTAGTGACAGGAGTAAGCAAAGCCTTATTGTTCTGCTTACGAGTTCTGTCTGTACATCAGGGTTTTCAAATATAATTCAGCAATGAAGATCATGGAAATTTAATTTAGGTTAGGAAGGCTAAGGCCCACTAAGAATTAAACTTGGCTAGGGATATTAAAGATAACAGGAAGGGATTCTATAGGTACATTGCAAATAAAAGACAGGCTAGGGACAACGTGGGCCCTCTCCAGAGCTATTGGGAGAGCTGGCTACCCTGGATTTGGAGAAGGCTGAGGTTCTTAATGACTTCTTTGCCTCAGTCTTTTACAGGCAAATGCTCTGACCACACCACCCAAGTCTTGGAAGGCAGATTCAGGGACTGTGAGAATGAAGACCCTGGGCCCCCTGTAGGAGAGGATCTGGTTTGAGACCATCTTAGGAACCTGAACATACACAAGTCCATGGGACCTGATGAAATCCATCTGCGGGTCCTGAAGGAGCTGCAAATGAAGTTGCTAAGACACTGTCCATTATATCTGAAAACTCATGGCAGTCAGGTGAAGTTCCCAATGACTGGAAAAAGGGAAATATAACCCCCATTTTCAAGAAGGGGAAAATGGAGAACTACAGAGCAGTCAGCCTCACCTCTGTGCCTGGCAAAATCTTGGAGCACATTCTCCTGGAAGGAATGCTGAGGCACATGAAAAACAACAAAGTGCTTGGTGACAGCCAGCATGGGGATACAGAACTGATGGACAGGGGTAGAGCAGTTGATGTCATCTGCGTGGACTTGTGCAAAGCATTTGACACTGTCTCACATGACATCCTTGTCTCTAAGTTGGAGAGACATCAATTTCATAGGTGGACCACTCGATGGATAAAGAACTGGCTGGATGGCCACACGCAAAGAGTTGTGGTCAGTGGCTCAATGTCCAGCTGGAGACCAGTAACGAGTGATGTCCTCAGGGATCTGTTTTGGGAACGGTTCTGTTCAACATCTTTGTCAGTGACATGGACAGTGGGATTGAGTGCGCCCTCAGCAAGTTTGCAGATGACACCAAGCTGTGTGGTTCGGTTGATACACTGGAGGGAGGGAATGCCATCCAGAGGGACATTGACACGCTTGTGAGGTGGCTGATGCCAACCTGATGAAGCATAACCATGCCAAGTGCAAGGTCCTACACCTTGGTTGGAGCTATCCCAGGCACAGCTACAGGTTGGGCAGAGGAGATACTGAGAGCAGCCCTACAGAGAAGGACTTGGGGGTGTTTGTCAACGAGAAAATGAACATGAGCCTGCAGTGTACTCTTGCAGCCCAGAAAGCAAACCGCATCCTGGTCTGCATCAAAAGGAGTGTGACCAGCAGGTGGAGGGAGGTGATCCTGACCCTCTACTCTGCTGTTGTGAGACCTCACTTGGAGTATTGTGTGCAGTTCTGGTGTCCTCAATGTAAAAAGGACATGGAACTGTTGGAACAAGTCCAGAGGAGGGCCACGAGGATGATCAGGGGA
>JANRGW010021006.1:0-21141 GCA_024733675.1 Psilopsiagon aymara
GGGAGCGGCCCCGGGCCAAGCCGGGACCCCGCCGGGACCCCCCCACTGCCACCACCGCCTCTCCGCCGCTTCCCCCCCCGGGCCGCGCCGCGCTCCCACCTCCGCTCCGCCGCGCGGCCAACAGAGCCTGCACTGCGCATGGGCGTAAGGGCGCAGGGCGGGACACAGCGCGCTCTGCCGGCGGGAGGACTCGGCACCGGGAACGGCGACGCCGAGGCGGCGCGGGACGGGACGGGGAGGAAGAGGATAGGATAGGGTTAGGACATGCAGTGAGGAATGGGGGGACCAGCGGGGAAAGGTGATGGCCTTAACGCACACTTTAACTTCCCGGTGCCCGGTCCCGGCCGTGCCATAGCACGGCGCGCAGGGCGCGAACGCCCGGCCCCTGCTCCCGCAGCCGAAGAGCAACTGCTGCTGGGGCTCTTCTGCGCGCGGTCCCAGGCGTGTTGCCGGGGTTGCAGGCTTAATCTCCATGGTGGTGCCTTAAATTAGGGTTAGGGTTGAGACAGCCACAAAGCCTACGGCTCCAGGACACTGGGGCTGTGAAAGGCATGCCATCGGGAGCATTGAACAGCACCAACTTTACTCCTTCCACAACTTTCCCAAATAGCCCAGGGATAGTGCAGGGCCGTGCACACCTCATCTCCGTGGTGGTGGCTCGAATTTGGGTTAGGCTAAGGGTTAGGGTTCAGAGATCAAGCCTATAGCTCCAGCTCCATTGTGCTGGGAAAGCAGGCCTCATCTCTACAGTAGCGGCTTAAAAGAAAGCTGTTGCTGGGTGTGTTCTACACACGCTGAGCTCCACCATGGTGCCACCAGCATTGCTCTCGCTCCCTTCCCCACCTAAAACTGAAACTCCATCTGCACACTGCCTCTCTGGTGCCCGCCCCCCGGCATGCTGGGGCACGGCTCACAGTGCGCGGTCCGGCCCTTGCTCTTACAGCTGAAGAGCCAGGACAGAAAGCTGCTGCTGAGCATCTTCTACCTACAGTGAGCTCCGCAACAGTGCATTGCTCTCACTCCTCGCTTTCCCACCTCTATCTGCGTGCTTCCTATCCTGTCCAGTTCTTGCTCTCGGGTGCCCTAGAGCACAGCTCACAGAGTGCAAGCATCCGGCCCCGCTCCCGCAGCTGAAGAGCCAGGAGGGAACGCTGGTGCCGTGCATCTTCTACACACAGTGATCTCCCCAATGGTGCCACCTGCATTGCTGTTGCTCCTCCTTCACTCACCCAAAACCAAACCTCTATTTATGTACTGCCTTTCTTCTCTGGTGCCTCCTCGTGGAGCACACCTCACAGAGTTTAAATATCCAGCCTCTGCTTCCTCAGCCAAAACCCCAGGACACAAAACTGGTGCTTAGCGTTACACAGAGTGAGCTCTGGAGCAGTGCCACCAGTGTGGCAATCCACCCTTCCTTTGCCACTCCGAAGTCCATCCTTCGGCTGCCTCTATGGTGCCTGCTTTTGGGCTACCTGGAATATGGACATAGTGCTGGGGAAAACGCTGACGATCTAGCTGTATTGAAGAATCATTTTCTCTCTTGGACCCTTTCTGCGTTACAGACATCAGATCGACAAGAAACCGTTGCTCATCCTGCCCCTTTTATTGCAGCTGGTGGTTCACCGCACCGCTGCCACAGGGCATTGAGGGAGCAGTTGTGCTGTTGACTGGGTTATGTGAGGCACAGTGTTTCAGTAGTGAGCTCATTCGGATCCATGGGGTCCAACCAGGTCACTTATGTGGTGTGTGCTTTGTGTTTCCTAATTTTTGAATCTTGTGATATTTTGTGCTGTTATGCTTTGTTATTTATTGAAATGGAATCAGCTGGATGAATAGCTTCAGGACATGTCAAGCTTTACCTGCCTGTGTATTAATAAATATTTCTGCAAGGTTTTCTTTTCTAAGGTATTGTATTTATAGGAGATCTTTAAGTTTCTTAATATGGTTTATTAGTGCAGTTCATTATATTTATTACCAGGTGCTGCATGTATTTTTCACTGAAAACAGAGTTTTGAGGGGACTTTATACTGCTTTTGTTCTATACTGGATTATTTGCTGAAATATTTCCTGCTAAGAGAACCAACGTAGAGCAGTGACAAAAAGGTGGAACCAAGAGTCAGTTTTCAGGTGTTGGAAGTTTGGTGAAGGGAGAAGCATGCCTGGCTGTTAGCGCTTGTCACCTGCACAGGGGTCCCATGAGCAGTTCATCCAAGCTGGCAGTCGGTCTGTGTTTTATTCCTGAAGCTCTGAACTCCTTCCCTGCAAACCACGGGCCGCTGTCCCGCAGCACAGCTCACAGGCTGCAGACGTCCAGGCCCTGCTCCTACGCCCCAGGTGCCAGCACAGGAAGCTGCTGTTGGTTATCCCTTACAACCGAGCACCCCCGGAACGGCGCCACTGCCAACGCCGCTCACGCCGACCCAAGCCGCGACAGCCCCATAAAGCCGCGCATCTGCACTGCACTTGCGTTGAGTGCCCCCAAGTGGCCTGGAGCGCACGGCGCAGATGGCTCCCAGAGCCCAGAGCCAGGGCAGAAGCTGGGGCTGGGCATCACCTGCGCATGGAGACCTCCGCAGCGGTGCCACCAACCCGGCAGCGAGCCCCGCGCAGGCGATGCCCCGCGGCAGCTCCCGTCCCGGCTCCTCGGCTCCGGGAGCAGGGGCGGACGCCCGCGCTGTGCGCGCAGTGCCCCAGGACCCCCGAGAGGGCAGCAGCTCGCAGGGGGAGCAGAGGGGGGATTGTAGCCCCGTGCCCTGCCATGTCGAGCCGTGCCCTGCCATGCCATGCCCAGCCGTGCCGAGCCGAGCCGTGCCCTGCCACGCCGTGCCATGCCGAGCCGTGCCCTGCCATGCCGAGCCGTGCCCTGCCATGCCGTGCTGTGCCGAGCCGTGCCCTTTGCCCGGCAACGCCGGCTCCGTTGCTTCCGTGACAATGTCGCGACGTTTGCTCCGTCCCAACGGCGCCACCATTGTTACCAAGGCAACGTCACCGGCGGTGTTACCGAGGCGACGCCGCCGCCATTGCTACCGTGCGATGCCGCCGTTGCTACCGTGGCGACGCCGCCGCCATTGGTACCGTGGCATGTCGCTGCTATTGCCTCCGAGGGAACGGCCCCGTCTAATTACACCGGCAGTGTCGCCGGCACTGTTACCGAGGCAACGTCGTGGCCATTACTACCCAGGCATGTCGCTGCCGTTGCTAGTGAAGCCACCTCGCCTGCATTCCGCCGTTGTCACCGTGGCGATATCGCCGCCACTATTACCGAGGCAACGCTGCCGACGTGGAGGCACGACGCCGTCGCTGTTACCGAGGCAATGTTGTGCCGGGGCAGCTCGGCCGCCATTGCTACCGAGGCAGGGGTTGCTTTTTCGCAGGTATCGGTGCCGCCGCCATTACCGCGGCAAGTCATCGCCATGGGTACCGAGCAGCATCCCCGCCGTGCTTAACGGGGCAGCGGCGGCTCTGCGCGGCCTGAAGACGAGCAGCGGCGCGGCTGTGTCGCGCTTGCCCCTGTCCCGGAGGGGCCGAGCCCCGGGAGCTGTCCTGCGGGAAAACGCCTCTCCTCGGCCCTGTGTGGTGAGCGGGGTTGAGAGCGAAAACGTTTGCGCTGCTGATCGGGTTTGAACCGGGCGTGCTGAATCAAACGGGGTGAAGGTTCCCGCAGGCTTTGTGACTCAGTGTTGGTGCGGGTTTGAACGGGGAGCTGTGAGACAGAGAGGGGACAGGGTGTGCCTCGGCAGTCATGCCTAGATGTGTTTTGTGGACACAAGGTTTGGCCGTCAGCTGCTGTGAAGCTGCTTCGGCACAAGCCCTTTAAACCCCCCTGGGACATAAGGCTCAGGGCTTTGGTAGCTGCTCCTCAGTCAGCTGTGTCCACCCATGTGTCTTTACTCCTGGTGCTGAGTCTGTTGTGTCCTGTGTATAGACACATACACAAAGGTGTGTGCTGTGGCCATGCACAGGATATGTGCTCAAAGGCACTCCTGAGCGTGGGACTTGCTGCAGCAGTGCAGAGGAGCAAAATCGTCATTCTGGAGATGATCCTCTTGGGCACTCTCCTATCTACATATACTTACCTACAGCTTATATAGAAAGTATCTTCATATCTTGCCTCTGCTTTATTTAACAACAAACTTGTAAGGAGCTTTAAGCAGTTACAGTCCATAGCTGTATTGGACTGCTGGGGTGCGTGCTTTGTACCTCTTAATTACTCAGGAGAGATTTAACTGTCCCCTTGGTAGATCACTGCTGTGGATTTCCTAAGCTTTACTGAGAAAATGGAGTCCTCTGCCAGACAGAAGAAAGGATATTGTAAATGTTACTGTACACTTCATACCTTTGTGCAGAATTTTAACAAAATACAGACTCAACACATTTCCCACATATGGAAAACCCAGGTAGACTGTTACCCCAGTTAATGTGTGACTCACATGGAAACATCTGACTAGTTTTAGGTGTGTCACAGGACTCTTAGTAACCCCAAGGTGTTTACTTTTTATGCTCAAAGTCATGTACCAGTGGAAGCTTGTCACGTGTGGAATAAAACTGGGACAATGGTTCACTATTGACCTAATGAACAATTCATCTGTGCTGCTCACTTCCTTCAGCACCCACGAGTGCATAGTTCCACTAAAATGCTCTGGCATGGAGATGGGCATGGATAGAGCTATAGCAATCACAGCTGGAAGCATTTCACTTTGGGGCTAATGAAGTTCTGGGGACTTCGTCTTCACTGGACTGCCTGTGGAAATTGCTAGTTGTTGCAGTGCCAGCACAGATGGAGCAAATTCCCCAGGTTGGTGTTAACACTTACTTTAGGAGAGAATGAAGATGTAGTGTGAAAAACAGTAGTGGCTCAGGAAAACCTGGAGTTGTTGGCACTGTGGCAGCACAAGGTAGGGGGCTGAGAGGAGGATTTCAACAGTGGAGAGCCTAGTGACGAAACTGGCTCCCTGAGAACAGGAGGAAACTGCAGTTACTGCAGTCAGCTGCAGGTTACCTGGAGGAAGAGAATAATCCAGCCTGAGCAGACACTTGCACAACAGAAAACACGTATGCTAGGTTATAGGAGCACACAGCAAAGGTGTAGTGGAGCTGAGGTCACTGAGTCTGTGTCGCCACGTGGCGATGCCCAGCACAGTCAGGGTGAAGATGCTCCCCTGTTCAAGCACGTATTTGAGGGGCGCAGCCTCTTGGACCTTGCCTTCAGTAGATGAAGGACTGCATGGCATGAAGGCTGGGATGAGCTGCTCCTTGGAGGCATCTTCTGCAGCTCAGACAGTGCCCATCAGTACCTCAGATAGATATATCCATCTATATGGATATGGCCATATGCTCTGGGTCAAGAAGTCTTGCGTTGAGGCCACTGAAAAGAAAGAGGGCTTAAAATTCAATTTGAGGGACTGAAGTAGCTTCTATGAAAGGGGTCTCAGATCTTGATGAGAAGGGGTCAAGACTGAACGCTGGGACTAAGTCTGTGCTGTGGCTTCAGGACATGGCAGCCACTTGAGTACTGCTGCGCATGCCACTGTTACTGCAGCTCTGGGAAGATCCATTTCCTTTTCCCCCAGGAGAGGAAACCTGCCCAAGGTTTTAGCTGCTGAAGCACAGAGCGTGGGTAACTTTCTCTTTGCTTCCAAGGCAGGCATTGTGGAGTTAGAATATTCTGAACCACCTGCCCCTTGATTTAAAACACCACCCCCCCCCCCCAGTGTTCCTGGATTTGAACTCCAAATGACACAATTTATTGCAGCATTCAGCTGTTTTCCTGGTGTCTCACTGGAACAGTCTGCAGGAACACAGGATTGGTTCATCACTGACATCTTTGGCTCCCCTCTGGCTCAATGTGTCAGCCTGAGCCTAAAACCAGCTGTCAAAGACGAGATGTTTTGTGAAATAGCAAAGATAGTCAGGAAAACCTACAAGTCCTTGTGTCATCCTTAATTTGAATTGCAAGTACGAGGCTGTTCTGCTCCCCAGATGTGAGAGCACACTGGCAACCAGTAAAATGCTGTGCTGAAGTCTCAGTGACATGTCCTGACTTCAGAACATCTGCACACTGAGGTGTTCTTTAATGTTCCTTCCAACCCAAACCATTCTATAAGATGATGTTTTAGCAGATATGAACACAGTAAAAAAAGAACTGAAGCAAAACAATCTGGTTTGTCCAAACTAGTGCTATTTCAAGGCTTAAATGCTTACAGCAGATACTGCTGTCTTTTATCTGAGCAAAAGCTGCTGTAAGGATCTTAGCCATAACACTGTATGGAGAAATACAGAGCAAAGGGGGGAAACACATTAATCTCAGTGTGCTTTGTACAAACGTGTAATAACATGAACAAAGGTCTGGGCTTGGATGTGCCAACACATCTTGTGTATTAAAGCATACGTCTTTTTGAGTAACACTGCATCATGAAATACACTTTTGAAAGATGCAGCTTCTCTCGGGAGCCCTTCCCTCTGCCCGGGTGGTGCCCGAAGGCCTGGGGATGGGGCAGAGCCATTAAGGCCATGCGCTACTCAGTCATCAGCGCAGGGCTGCGGCAATGTATTAACTTCCATAGCGCAGGTGCGGGCTCGACACGCTCCATCCGGCGACGCGAGAGCCGCGGGGATCTCCGCGGGGCTGGGTTCGCTTTGTTCGGTGCCTCCCCGCTCCGGGGGACGCTCCTTCAGACGGGAGGCGCTCGGGTTTGTCGTTAATCCTTGTACCCCTGTGAAGCCGCAAGCAGCAGAAGCGCGGCCTTCCCCGTACCTTCAGCGGCGTTAACTCCCGAACTGGGCGGGTGTGTGGGAGCCGCCCGGAGAGAGCGCTGCCCGCGGCCCCCGGGACGCTGACTCCGACCGGGCCCGGAGCTCTTTGTCCGCGCGGCCGCCCTCGGCTGAGGAGATTCAAACGGCGGCCCCGCCCACCCGTCTGCCCCGGCCCCGCCCAGCAACAGGCGGGGCCCCGCTGGGATTGGCGGAGGGAGATCGCAGAGCGCTGCTATTGGCTGAGAGCGGCGGACCGGGACGCGGGGGAGGAGGGCGGAGGTGTTATACGGCATAGGAAGCGGCCGCCATTTTGTGTAGGAGAGAGCGGGGCAGCGGAGGGTCCCGGCGGAGCGGTGTAGGCTGTGCCTTGCTCGGGGGGTGCCGGACGGTGGCGGCGGAAGAGCTGCGGTGCCCATCTCTGAAGTAACGCGAGCGTGTCTGTGGTTGTGGGCGAACGAAACAGACAGAAGTCGGTAAGGGAGCAGCGGTGCGGGCCGGGCGCAGTTGCCGCCATGTTGTGCTCGCTGGGCGGCCCCATTGTTGGAGCGGGGCCGGGCGGGACGCGGGGCTGAGGGCCGCAGGGGGCGGAGGAAGGCACAAAGTCTAGAAACGAACAGATGGGAGAGGTGAGGGCCGCTCCGGTGCGGTAGTGCCGTTACCGCGGGCCTTGGCTTCAGTCGCAACAAGGCGAAGGGTTTGGGAGAGCCGGGGGTGCGGTGGCTGAAGTGACAGCGGTTGGGGGAGGCGGAAATATTGGGGTGGCCTGAGTTTCCGAAAGAGAAAGGACGAGCCCTGGGGTGAGCAGGAGATCGCTGGAAGAGTTGCTGAGGAAGGTGGAAAGGCAGCCGGGGGCGTGAGAGGACCGCTGTGCGGTGTGGCAGAGGCCGTGGGGCGCGGTCGGTTCGCGGGGCAGGCGGGAGGGATCTCGGGGGGTTTAGTGCTCAGGGGCGATGCCTTCGAGAGTTCAGCCCAAAGTGTTTTCCGTTGCGTTTTGGGTGTTTCCCCCAAAAAACAGTTAAGGTTCTTTCTCGACCATTAAAATTCTTCACATGTATACAGAGAGCATGAAAAAAGTGCTTCTGTTTGTGATAAGCTAAGTATGGTGGTGAAGTTTATGTAAGTAGAATAAGATAAATATTACCATGTGTCTTTAGTTTGAACTATCTTGTCATCTTTCACAAGGAAGGACACAACTGACTATGAATTCTCTGAATTATTTTACCTTTTTGTTTCCCCTTTGGATTTGAAAGGGAAATGGTTTTCGTTAATCTGAACTCCAACTTTATTCTCGTTTATGCAGTGGGACTTCTCCCTTGGAGCGTCTGTGCCGAGAATCCGATGTTGGGCTCGGCTCCCTGGCTGAATACAGCGGATCAGCCCATGAACACTTCTGTCCCGAAGCAAAGGAAGGAGTCCAGCAAAAGGCAGCACCTCTGCTTTCAGGCTTGGAAGCAAGAAAGGGGGCAGGGCTTGGAGAGTGGGGAATCAGAGAACACAACTGAAAGGTAAATGGGGGAGAGGAACAGTGCTGTAGGAGAGTCAGGAAGTGCCAAGTACCCTGTGATAGTATCTGCTTTGTAAGTTCAGTTGCAAAGAAGTTTGGCTGCTTTCCATTTGAAGTGGTTTTCAGTTCACTTTGGGTTTATCTCAGTGACTCTCCTGCTCACTGGAGAGACTGGGAGTGGCCTTATCAGTGCGAACTCTGCCCAGACCTTTAGATGTGTACAGATCTTGGTTAAATGCCTTCAGGATTAAGCCTCAACACCTTGAACTTGGCACTGTGTTTTGCGAGCAGTGCATCTTCCACATTCTTCCAGTAACTTCTTTACCTGAGAACAGAAGTGGCTTGTTCAGTAGTTGGGCTGCCTGGAGGAGTGGCACTTTGCCAGCCAGGCAGACAAAGCTCTGGTTGCTGGTGGGGGGACAGGAATGTAGCTCTGGAGGGGTGGGTGGTCTGGTGTGTGACATGCTAGCCAGCCCTCTGCATCAGGAGTGTTAAGCCGCTGCAGAGTTAGAAATCTCCCACTTGGAAGGTAACGTGGCATTGTAATCCAGTTTTCCCGAGCGTGGCAGCTGTGTTCTTAGGTAGCCAGTAACGGAGAAAAAACCCCACTGCTTTCAGTTGATGGGAGTCTTCGTTAGATTGATTTCAGTCCTCTTAGAATCTGAACATCCAACATACTTAAAAATACCACACAAACTCCACTGACTTTCTCCTCTGTACAGGTGACATTTAAGTTGAAGATGGGTGGTGGAGAAAGATTCAACATTCCAGTTCCCCAGTCTAGAAATCCCACCAAGAACCATCAACAACTTAAAAACAGGCAGAAGAATAAAGACCAGAATTCGCAGATGAAGACCTACATGAAGAAAGAAAGAGGACACGGATGCAACTCCTCAGCTGGTGCATGGCAGGCCATGCAGAAAGGGGGAAAGAACAGTGTTCATTTCCCCAAGAATCAGAATTGGAGCCCAACTTTATCAAATCACAACCTGTTCTTCGCACCTCAACCCAATCAGAACTATGCCGGGGCAAAATTCAGTGAGCCGCCCTCGCCCAGTGTCCTTCCCAAGCCACCCAGCCACTGGGTGCCTGTTTCGTTTAAACCTTCAGATAAAGAAATGATGACATTTCAGCTTAAAACATTACTTAAGGTCCAGGCTTGAGATGTAATTTTCATAGTTGTAAAGTTATTTAAATTTACAGGATTTAAAAGTTGAGAATTGTTAGTCCTCATTCTAGATGTGCAGGTGTACAGAACCAAACGTTCCTGCTGCATATAGTTAGTCACTTGGACAAAAGGGGTTGAAGTTTACATTCCCCTCACATTTTACCTCAAGTTGTGTGCTGTGTTCACTGTGAAATAGGAATTTTCTCTATAGTCAATCTAATCTGCACAGTCACCATTTATTGTATTTATTGTAAGAGTAAATGGGACTGTCTCCCTCAGTTGGCATTGTGACGACTACTTGGTATGACAAAACCAGCTTCTGCCTAACTTAATGCGGCATTAAGTGGAAAAGAAAATTGCACTGAAGGCTTTAATCAGGTAATTTGCTGCTTTTCAAACTTGCATAGAACCTGCTAGTGAAATAACAGCTCTGCTAAGGCACCAGGACAGACACAGACCAGGCTCTTGTTTGCTCTGGTGAGCCTTGTTTGGCATCTGGAATCAGCAAAAGAAGTTTCAAGCCTGTGACTAAAACCGAAGGGGCTCTGGTGCATGCTGGTGAAGGGACAAGCAGAACACATCCACATACATGGAACTGCCTCCCCCGCTGCGCAGAAGAGGAATCTGCACTGGAACCCCAGCAAATGACCCTGCACTGCCGGGTGACTGCCGGAAACCTAAACCCTGTTGTGTTCCCACTGCACCAAGGGGTTCCCAAATACCTGTTGGATCAGTTTCTACATCTGAGAACAGTGGAGTGGTTACGTAGCCTGCTCTTAAATGCGTGACCCTGTAACAAGGCAGTTGCAGCAGCTACTGGCAGCATTGATGTGCCATAGGGAAGACAGCCATGTAAATACATGTAAAACTTTGTAGCATATGTAAATTCCTGCTGGGCTTTCCTGCACAGAGTATTTTTAGTACAACACTGCTGAATGTAAGACGGCCACAGGGTGGATGTGGCCTGACCTGAAAGATATTTTGTTTAAAAAAGAAAAAAGAAAAAAAAAAATCACCCCCCCAAGCCCTTCGTGGCTGTGCCCCTGCGCTTGACATGCGGGGAAAATGCATGAGCTCATTTTTGAAGTAAATCAGTGCAAAAAAGGCTTATTTAGATTGTTTTAAAGAAACCCCAAAACCTGAACCCTTCCAAAGCTGCTGCAGTTGAGGATCCTGGTGTGCTGTAGCATGTGTGTGTTAAGGGATGGAAAACACATAGGGTGCTCCACAGCCTGGGGGACTGCAACAGTTCTCCATTTTTAAACCACACCAGTGCTTGTCACCAGTATTTGGTGCTGCCTGCAATAACCAATCCCACTGCAGCACAACCCAAAGGTGGTTCATAGTCATGAATGAAGTGCTTTAACGTTGCAGGGAGCATTGTGGATCATGAAATGTGATTTCTCTATTCACTCAGAACAGCCTCTACAAACCTACTGCTCCAAGTAAGAGGGAATTGGCAGTTGCTAAACTTGTGTTAAAACTCTGTGACCTCCACCAGCAAATGAGCTGTGTCCCAGTTACAATCATGTATACTTGGCCTCAAATTGTCAGTTGCTAATAGCATATGTATAAATTGGAAATAAATTCAAATAAAGTAATATTTTCACCCCCTAAGACTCTTGTTTACTTTAAGACTGTACTGGAAAAGCAGGATCACATAGGTTTGGTAGCTCAAGTTCTCTAGAGCTTTGATGCTTCAGAATGCAGATGAACATTATTTCAGTGCCTCTTACATCAACTGTCCTACTGTACAATTGTCCTATCCTTGGTTGAGGAGCAGCAGCCTGAGGCCCCTGGCAAGCATTCCACAGACAGGCTAGAAATGTCAAGGGAAGAGATTTCTTCACCACAATTCTCTCCTTTGTGCCTCAGTGCCAGGTGAGCACTGGGTCTGATAATGAACACTGACCCTGTTCCCAAGCCCACATGGAGCCTGTTGGGCCATCAGCTCTGCTCAGGAAGGCCAGGCATGGAAGCCCAGAGAAGGAGCCAGGGCTGGGGCAGCGTCCCTGGGTGGTCCATCCCCAACAGCCGTTGCTGTGTTAATGAAGTCAGAAGTTGCTCTCAAGGTATAGTCAAAACGTGTACATTTTATTCCCAGTTCACAGGGTTGTTGCACAGATGGAACACAAAACTCAAGAAGAAAGGATGTGTAGGAATAAAAACATCAGCATCTTTTGATCAAACACACTACAGGGTACACAGTCTCCCCTTCCTACTCTTGCCAGTAAGAGCATCTTTAGACACATACTATAGCAATGGACTACAGACTCTTTAAGCAAGTTACAAGATAAATGGAGAAAATCAGCAGTTATTAATGGGTGATTAAGTCCTAAAAATGTGTGAATTCATCCCTTTGTACTTCAAAATGTTACACCCCTGCCAGAACCCCAGTGGCGGTGCTGTAAGGCATCGACCCAACTGCCCTTCTCTGAACACACTCCAAGCTGTTACCCAGACAAAACAGCAGAAAAGAAAAAGCAGCAGGCTCTTTCTGCGAGCTCAAACCAACATTTAAATCGAGTTTCCACTTTGAGTAAAGCCGTTATACTGTACATTGAACATCGTTAAAAGACACAGGAAGGATAACATTGAGCTGTCAGAGACCGGTCTATCACAGTCCCTAGTTTAAACACCCAGCTACTCAACCACTACATGTAGGATTTGTAATTAACCACTTGGGCACATGGACTTTAGGTGAAAAAGAAGTTCCAAACGAGCCTTCTATTATGCCGAGGTAAATCGACACGCTGCAGACGCTTTGAGCACAGCCACGGCTGTCAGCAGAATTTTTACAGACTACTTCAATTCTACAGTTGTTTTTTTTTGCAGGAATGACAAAAATAAAATAAAATAAAACAAAAAAATCTCTAGTTTGCCACAGGAAAACCCCCATGCCCAGAATCCCCACCATTCTTGAGACTCCAAAAGAAGGATGCCTACACACGATCTTTTGTAGCCTGCGTATGTTCTTGCATTCCAGCTGTGCATAACCTGCGGGTAGCTTGCACGAGACAGGCTACTGCTTTTTTAGAGCAGGACTAGACCCCTGCGCCAAGGGAGGAGGTGTTATCTAGCGGGGCTGTGGCTGGACTGGCGCCAATGCGTGAACATTCCCTGCCCTTTGGCCACATCCTGCTAACTCGTCCCCAACTGAAAGGCCCACAGAACAGCTTCTTCACAATTTTTCCATGGGAGCAAGAACTAGGACAACATCTTTATTCATGCACTCTTGAAACATCGTGGGTTTGTGTTCGGCTTTTCTGGCTTGTTCATATACACAAGTCAAGTCAAAGTTTAGTCCTACCTCTGGGAGAGAAAGAAAGAACCATCAGAACTGGCAGATACTGCATTATACTTGCAATGAACTGGATTTGCAAAACAAAAATAATTTAAACTGTGCTATACATCACTGTTGAGGCACACAACATAAGGACATGCTGACAAAACAGTCACGGTACAGTTAGTGTTACTCTGCAGTCTGGAATCAGTAGCTCAGCCTGGACACAGATGTTCTCCTCCCTCCGCCCCACCAGCCCAGCTCTAGCTCCTGGAGTGTTCATTGCAGCAATCCCTTGCAGGGTGCTGCCACAACCAGACCCATGCTTGCCCACCACAGCCAGGTGCACCACTTCTACATAGGATTTTAGTTTTGAAGACAACATTAATGTAAGAGTACTGAAAAAGGGCAGGCTTCTCTGCTGTTACAAGCAGAAAGCTACACGATAATCACAGGTCGACTTAAGAAGCCCAGGAGTGGGTTTATCAATGCAGCTAAGTGCTTTTCAGAGTTGTTTTCCCTCAGTGGCCTAAGAACCACCAGGTGCACAAATGACAGGAGGCAGCCCGAGTTCTAAGCGTCCTCAGCAAAGCTTTACCACCTTCTGGAGTGGCACCAGTTTTGATACAGCAAATGTGAATGAGTAAGAAATTTGGTTCTACACGAATCCTAACTGTTGATAGTTCATCACCTGGCTAATAGCATCCGCACTGTAACCACAGGGTAGTCCAGCCAGCAGTAATGAAAGTCAACGTAAAAGAAAGTTCAACACGTTAGACCAGCCCATCTGCTTTCTTAGTCTAGCTAGCACCCCTTCGAAAAAAGAGAAGCCATCTCTGCTCAGACACTAGATGACAAATTCCTGCCTCTGCTGAAATACCATAGTAAGGAGTTTACTCCGTAAGGGATGCACAGCTCTGCTCCTAACCACGCTCTGGAGTCAAGCTCTAAAGCTACAATAATTCCAGTGGATCGGTATTTCCTTCATGTTTTTTATTACAGCATGTTTGCTAAATTTACAGCAAGCAGAAAATAAGCTGGGTCTTCAGTTATTTTGATCAAAACATTGATGTTTTAAAGGTAGTACACAATATTTGTTAAAAAGAACATATAAAAATACCTTTTTAGAAGCCTCTATAAGAAAGGAAATACAAAGTTTAATCCCACAACTTTCCTCTGCTAGAGCTGCACACTACTGCTACAGTTTTAAATAGACTTTTTGCTGTTTTTAAACTATACATCCAGGAAAGTCTACAAAATTAAAGGAACGTGCATATAAATGATTGCATAGCAGAACATGAACATTAACTGCAAACAGTAAAGGAAGTTAGAAATATTATCAAATGTACAAAGATTCTAGGATCAGCCCCTACGCACGTTCCGCTGCCGGTATTTCAAAGCCATCTGCATTTCTGGAAAGGCCCTGCCAAAAGCACTAAACCCAAACCTACAACATTTCTCTACAAAGGAGCTTGTTGAAACCAACATCTTTATATGCTACTGGGTAAGACAGCAAGGAACACTGGGTGTTTGGTGCTGGCTTTGGAAGGTGAATAGAAAAAACGATGCCAAAAGCCATTTTCATACCAAAGTACCTTGCCTTCAAGAGAAATACTGGTGAGATTACACATGGGGTTTGTTATTTTTCGCATTCAATTTACTAAATATACTGTATTAGTGATAAACTAAATAGCTAGAGATGCAGCTCTTGTTCATATCCAACTGCAAACATTTGTTCTTATGGAAATCTTGGAACCAAACCACTATCTGTTCTGAGGAAGAAGTGACCCAGACTCGCTTGACCAAGTACTTTTTGATGCATACAAGCCAGCCTGTGGTACTCAGGAAGAGATGGCTATGGATTATACCTAGGAATACACCAACTAACCACAGGAGTCATTGGCAGAAAAGTTTAGTTCTTATATACTGTACACACACAACTCGAAACAATCTACTGGTATCTAACAGCAGGAAAACTAAGCAATTTCATGGTTAACTGCTCACTAAAATTTAGGATACAAAAACTGCATAAAATGTACACACAATCTAATATTTAGTTGCTCTGCTGTTTGCTGAAATCTGAATTGAATTTCCAATGCAAGGTGTTTTTTCCCCCCCCTCACACATTTTGTACTAGCTGCCAGGCCAAAGCAGCGATGCCTCCATCCTGACAAGTCACAGCTCTGAATGAGCTTCCAAGACCCACTCTCTCCCCACATAGTCCACGCAATGTTAGTACCATCTCCCCAGACAGCAGGGCTGAGGAGGAATCTCAAACTGCTCCACTCACTGGCCCACTCAAGCCAGTGGGCATGGAGAACACAGAAACCTGCCTCTGAGCAATGGAAACATGAACCTGCCAGTCTGCATGCCACAGCAGTCAGTGTTGTGCTACAGCTGTACAGTTTTCCGTGTTATCACAAGGTTTAGCATTAAAGAACAAGTTAAACAGTTAGTTTAACTGTTCAGCACAAACTGGTACCAAATTTCTCTATGGGTATGACATTTTTAATAGGACAATGTTGCAAGTTACGATCAATCAAGTCATCACCAATATCTAAGCATTAAAAATGCAAATCTTTACAAAAATATACATAGAGACACCACAACCAAATCAGTAGCTGCCCGTGACATTTAACCAAGTGGACACTCTCTCTCCCTCTCTCTTTCTCGCTCTCTCAGTGGCTTCTCAACATTGCCTTAATTTTAACCATTTTCGGCTACAGGGAAAACTGACAAAGAAAAATACTTTTTAGCACTGTTGCAACATCATATTCCTGATAATTTAAGTAAACTGAACTGTGTGTAAATGAATCTTACATGCCTAAACCCAACATGGATACACTGTTAGTGGCCACTGGACTTGGGACTAGTCCATGACCTTGATCTGGATTTTGACCTAGATCTAGAATGTGATCTTGACTGTGATTTGGATCTAGCGGGTTCTTTTTTTCTCGATTCCTTTTCATATCTTGAGCTGGACTTATAGTGTGTTTTAGAATCTGTTTTAGAAGTGCCTCTAGTTTTGGTGTGAGATGCAGACCTAGACCGTGATTTAGCCTTCATTTCTTTCTTGGGCTGTGACTTGGATCGTGATCTTGAATTGGACTTAGATCTTGAAAAAGATCGATTGCGGTGTTTGAACCTATCAGAATAAAGGGGAGAGAGGAGATTTGAATGTAAAAACACTATTCTTAGACATCTAGTACATTAAAAATTGTTTACCATTTTTGCAGGAGAAATTTTTTTTAACCCTATAGTTAAAGGAGTAAAGTGATCTAGTTTTCAATTTAAAGGATGTAAAAAGTACTTTACCTATCATTGTCCGAATGGCTTCTGCTACGACGAGGTCTTCCAGTAGGTCTACTGCTAAAAGGTACATCAGAAAAAGTAAACAGTGACAAATACCTATGTATATGTACAAATGCTTAATAAATTATATCTCAAGCTGTGCATTTGCTTTTACTTATTCTGCACCGAAGCACAGAATCATTTCATTCAGTATTTCTGATTTATGTAGCATGCAAAATATGCGACTCCCACAAGTTACTCCCACAATAGAAAAAGATTACTCAAGACTTTAACAATTAACTAGGCAACGTGGTGTCTCTCTTCCAGCAGACTGCTTTGCAGCTGAAGCTGAACACATACTACACTTACTTTCTGGGACTATAGGATCTTCTATAGCTGTAATCAAAAGAACGACTCCTAGACCGTCTCCTTTCGTAACTCCGACTTCTAGATCGCCTGTATCTGTCGTAGTCATCGTAACGAGAAGAGCTGTACAGGTTTCTCCCTTCCTTGGCTTTCATTTGATTTGGTGCTGTAAAAAATAGCAACACTTAGCATTTCAAGTTCAAAAGTTCCCTTTAGTGACACTACTAATCCACATATTGTGTATTTAGACTGCTGTACGACTCTTGCCTTTAGCTGCTTTAACCACCAGACAAAAATGAGTGCAGCTTTGTGGGCATTACAGATCTAGGGGGAAAAAAGAGACCCCCAACCAAACCAAACCCCAAAACCAGTAAGAAAGGACTAAAGCTCCATTACTAAAATTCTCATTCAAACCAGAAGACCGTGCTCAAAGTGTTTTAAATACATCATGCTCTAGACAGTGAGCACTATCTACAGACAGCGAACACTATTTGTACTCAGTGGCTACAATTTTTAAGTGCTTCAGTTTACAATGGTAAGGTAATATAGTTAATTTTTGTTCAAAACTGATCAGAAATCCCAATGTTCATGCACAGGACAGACTCATCCTTCAGCATGTGTAATTCCCGCTGACTTCAATACAAATGAATTGCATGCATTGGAGGGAAACCTGGACAGTTGCGTTGTTCTTTGACAGCTTGAACCGAAAGACCTTTAAGACGCTTGTACTACCAGGCTGCACTAAGTATTATAGTCCTAGTTTAGACCAACAGGTATGAGTTTGATTTACCAACAGCATGGGGTTTTTTTTACATCCTATCTGTATCTATCTCTATATTAGGAATATGTATATGAATAACAAATTTAAAAGACAATCTCTCTTTAGAACAGTCTGTTCAGAAAATACAAATTCTGTTCCACTTTGAATTGAGGTACCTTGACTTTTACTTCTATCCTGAGGCCAAATGAAATGAAGCTACTGCCCCAGCCCTGGATATCAGACTGCACCAGGAAGTGTCAACACAGCATTGCTAACATGCTTCAACACAATATAAACATCACAACACCCTCAAACTGCGCTGCTGCTAATTTTGACACTTCCCAGCAGTCAGACTTCCCTGCAGGAGCACACAGAGCTGCACAAGAAGTGCCTCAGGATTAACAACTCAGAGATTGTGTTCAGTGACCGCTGTATTTAATTATCTGTTTTTAATTAAAATGAGTTATGAATAGTTACTGGATAAAATGCAAAACATCCACATCCTATTCATACACAAGCAAGAATGCACCAGGATAATTAATACCACATGTAACGGTGCCTGGACTAAACATAAAGGCTAAAATGCTGAAACACATGCAAGGCACTTACTCTTCCGATCCCCCTGTGCAAACTGGATTTCTATTTGCCGACCACAAATCCACTTTCGGTCCAAGTTATGGAGAGCATCTTCTGCATCACGGACATCTTCAAATGTGGCGAGTGTTAAGGTACTTGGGAATTTGAGCAGTTTACATATTTGGTATTTAAAATGAAATACAAAAAATGGGTTATTTTCTAATTTACAGGGGGGTTGTTTGTGTTAAAGTTCTTTTGGTCATACTACAGTACACACTAGGAATTATCTTTATTTACTAACCACCAGCTATCTGAGAACACCTTCAATAAAATTAAAGTCTCATAATATGACCATGAGGTTATCCATCAACAAGCAGTTGCTATGTGATACTCTATAATGTCTTCCTTCTCCCACTTGTACTTATGCAAGGAAAAAAACCCTGGCATCCTTTTCAAAACACACTGTTAATGGTCATTTAGTTCTCTCCACTACACTGACTTTAATAAAATTAAATCCTAGTTCTTAAATTACATTAGGCAACCAACAGTAGTAATTAACACATGCCTATTAGTTGTAGAACTGGGATAAAGCTTTCCCTTTTTCTCCCCAGCTAGATTCAGCTTGAATTACGTAGCACCACAGGCACACACGCAGACCTTCTGCAGTATGGGATGCACAAAACCCTGCACTGTTGGTCAGGTCAGACAGTCAGCAACAGATATTACTGGTTTTAATCCATGGGTCTGACCACTACAATAACTTACACACCTCCTTCTAGCTATGTGACCTTAAAGAACAAATTGCCTTTCTCCTCGTAGCAACTCAGTTCACCATCAGCACCATCTATGCAGAACATGAACTCTCATGCTGTTGGCATGTATCTCGATAAACCAGGAGGAATGCACTTTCATTCAAGACCACAGTTACAGCAGCACTCACAAGAGAAATATTACAGGTTTTGTCAACAGACTAAACCAGAATTATTCATCAAATTACTGCTTACGTGACAAACAGAAGAACAACTGTTACTCTGTAGGATACATCAGGTATGACTCCTTTAATCTTGGCCACCATTCAACTTCATCTTGACCTTTAACTCTTTAAGTGCTTGTCAGAAGGACTTGTCATGAGATGCTTGGCCAAAAATGACAGAAGGCTTTATCTTTTACTTTGAAAAACAACCTTTTCCCCCTTTTGTGGGTAAAGCGAAGCTTTGTCTCCCATTATGGCTTGTCCTTCTTCCAGCTTTTCTTTACTTTTTCTTTTCCCAAACTCTCCCTTCTCTTCAAGCCTGATCCTTAAGAGGTCTTTGGCTTGTCTACTTGCCTTAATTGTTGAACTCTACTCTAACGGTTCTTTCATGCTTTCTCTTTGGGTCGCCATTACTGTACAGCTTTACATTCTGAGGCAACAACAGAGGACAGTAAATTAGGGGACAATATTAAAGAAAGAAGTTCACCTCATTTTTTATACAATCCGATTTTGATCAAGTGATTCCAGTTCCCATTTGTTAAATTAACAATGAATACCAGCCACAGTTGCGAAGCATGAGTTTACTTAATACCAGCGATAATGAAAATGTGCTAAGCAATTTTGAGTCAGTGATAAATTTTCATTTAAATCATATAGTATTAATTTCAGTGACATAAACAAGCTTTTATATTACTGGACTTAAGCTTTGCAAAAGGCAGAGCAACTAAGAGAAGTTAATCTTCAAAAATAACAAAACACCACAACAAAAGTAAGACACTTATTAGATACAACACAAAAGTAAACTGCTTTTTCGTTTGTTACCTCTTACACAAACTTGAATTTCAAACTCCAACACCCCTCACTACTCAGCCATCTGAAGAAAGGATATTGAACATAGGCAAATCCTCTGGGACGACGAGTGTAGAAGTCAAGTGGAACGTACACATCAACTATAGGCCCATAACGACCAAATTCACGGCGCAAGTCTTCAGACCTAGAACATCACAAATATTTTATATGGGTTTTCTTTTCCCTATTTAAGGTGTTAAAAAAATTCATCAAATTAAAAAAATAAGCATTTTATGTCAATCTACACTCAAATGACCGCCATCTTTTTGGAAGCAGTTAATAGAGAAGAACGTAGCAAACCATTCTGGGAGGAAGTGTTTGAGCAGCTCAGTTGCACACCAGGCTTTTGTGAACCCCTCAGGACTTGAGATGCTGAGGATACACCTCAGCGTTTTGAAACCACTTCAGCACAACTAACTGAAGCATAAACTAGTAAGTGACACATGTTAGTTGATTCAGTGCAGGATGGACTAGGAAAGGATGGCAGAAAGTGAAAAGCAGGACCCAAGAATTACAGTTATTCAAGTACCTCATGTAACTCTTCAGAATGATTTCGCAACATGCAAACACCAACTCAAGATCCACATAAACAGTACGAGAATAAACCAGTCACACAAACTCATTTCCATAGAATAATCAATACTTAAGCCCACATCAAACAGAATAAAACTTGAGTGAGCAACTACTCGTGCCCTAAGGATAGCTTTTCCAAATAACCAAGCACAAAACCATTCAGCAGATCTGCAGCTACATTGGGAACAACTACCATCTCCCCAGAGAGGCTTCTAGATCACATCAGCTTCTTTAGATGGATTTTTTGTGTGTCATTTGATGACAATAACCTGTATGAGAATGACTGATATAATAAGATATTTATGTGGTAAGAAAGAGCAACTACTATCGTTTCTCTTTCTCATCATCTGGGAAAGAATCCACAGCACATATAGTCACTGATGGCAGAAGGGAACTACAACCAACACTGAGATCTCACAGTGAAACCATCTCCAAACATGTACCATCTAAACACAGGCTTACAGGGAAAGCCTTCACAGGACCTTCTATTATAACCTTTTTATTTTAAAAAGTCTGGAAGCAACAATCTTCCCTGACTGTTCTTACAGTGCAATAAGTACTGGGAAGAGGAAAGAAAAATCACACATACAAAACAACTTAAGCTATTAGCACTTTTTATCACAGTAATGTTCTTGATTCATCCCATTCCATTGTACCCATGCTACCGTTATTTGCTGAACAACTTCTGTACAAGCTGCACAAGCAGAAAGCTTAGAAACTCCCATTTGCGTTTTACACTGCTCGACCTCATAGGGACTCCCAGACAAGTTCTACCGCGATTATCAACCTGAGAGTGCTCCAGCTCACGCATGCATTTGACATTAACGCACTCTATAAACGTTTCATAGCTGACAACAGACACAAAAGGGACACGATCAACTGCCAAAGAGAAACTGAGGAATCAGTTTACTAAAAATAAGCAATGAATAAGAACCTATACAATGCACTTTAATTCCCCATGAAGAGTTATGGCACTAAGCGGCTGCATATGTTTACCTGGTATAGACTCTTCCTACAACGCATTTACGTCTTGTGTCTGGCCAGC
>JANRGW010021007.1:0-27394 GCA_024733675.1 Psilopsiagon aymara
CCTATAGGGATGCTGGGGAGGGACTCTTCATTAGGGACTGTAGTGAGAGGACAAGGGGTAATGGGTTCAAACTTAGAGTAAGTTTAGATTGGATATAAGGAAGTTTTTCTTTAAGGGTGGTGAGGCCCTGGAATGGATTGCCCAGGGAAGTTGTGAGTGCCCCATCACTGGCGGTGTTCAAGGCTGGGTTGGACAGAGCCTTGGGTGGCATGGTGTAGTGGGAGGTGTCCATGCCCATGGCAGGGTTGTTGGAACTAGATGGTCTTAAGGTCCTTTCCAACCCTAACTATTCTATGATTCTATGTCTCTCTTTACCTTTTTGTAGTTAAGGATAAAAGAAAAATATTGGATACCCTCCTCCCACCTGTGTATTTTTAAGTTTTTCATGCTTACACTGTGTTAAACCAACTTCCATTAAATGTCATGGGCAATAGCCTGTTGATCAGAGGCAAGAACTGAACCTGTTGGATCAAAACATCCTGAGAGTTTGTGCTTACTTAAAACCAAACTTCCCCATTTGTCTGGTGAATTAACTTGTGAAGTGAAACCTGTTTGTGCATTTTTAGTATCCTTAAGAATACTACATGAAAATAGTAAGAATTATGTGTCACTCTTTCATTTCATAGGGAGGGTCCAGAGAGAGCATTCATATTTCAGTCTTTGAGTCTGTTTATCTGGTAGATGCATCTCTCTGAATGTACCTGATCTTCTCTGACTTTTGGAATGAGACAGTAATTAACTGAATTTCTACATAGTAGACATCACTAATGGAAATTCATGACTCTTGTAGAAGTACTTCAGAATGATTTATTGTTTTAAAACCTTGTATATACATGTGATAATAGGCCAAAATATTTTGCATGAAATATTTATTATCTGCACTTAAAATTGTACTGGATGGTTAAAGTGTTATTTTGTCCTGATGCAACAGAGAAGAGCAAAGTCAGGATATTGCCAATAAAACTAAATCTGAGTTTTCCAGAAGCCTCCTAAAATCATCTTTTTAATAATCTCTATGTGACACTGACTTAGTTTGCATATACAGATAAGCTGAGTTATTTTCTCCTATTTTAATGCAAAATTAAATGTCTTGTTTGGACCAGCAGTGAAGAGGATAAGTGTTTGTTTCTCACTGGAAGAGTTTTCCCCTCAGACTGCACTATCCAAAGGACCTTGATCCTTTGATTAATATAGCAAGGCAAAGGAGAGAAGCGGTTTCTCTCCTAATTGCATTAAAGGATAGTGGGAAGCACTGGTAAGTGCTGCAGAAGTACTGGGGTTCACATCTCCTAGAGTTGTTTTCACCATATCTCTACCTTTATGGAGGGGGCCTATAAGGATGCTGGGGAGGGACTCTTCATTAGGGACTGTAGTGATAGAACAAGGGGTAACAGGTTCAAACTTAAACAGGGGAAGTTTAAATTGGATATAAGGAAGAAGTTCTTTACTCTAAGGGTGGTGAGGTGCTGGAATGGGTTGCCCAAGGAAGTTGAAAATGCTCCATCCCTGGCAGTGCCCATGGCAGGGGGGTTGTAACTAGATGATCTTAAGGTCTTTTCCAACGCTAACTATTCTATGATTCTATGATTCTAATATGCAGAAAAAGTAGTGTCAACTACCTTGATGCCTTTAGCCTTCTTTGCATAAACAATTTCAGGTCTTTTAAAATGCTTCTTTCAGTTCCGTTAAATGGCCAGGCATAAACGATTTGAACTGCAAGGGAGATAAAGTACAAAGCTTTCCCCAGTGAGCAGTTGGGATTAACAGAGTTTCTTGAGAAGTGTGGATTAGAGGAGAAACACGATAACAATTTTGCTCTTTGTAGAGAAATAACACCTCTGACTGTATAGCCAGTCACAAAATTGAAACACCCTTCACTGATTAGCTTCAGTGATATTTTTTTGCTGTCTAAGTGTAGTGACTGGTACACTATATGCTGGGATGGATCTGACTGTCCAGTGATGATGGAGGCTGTACGGCCACATTGCTTCTCTGCTGTCAGGGAGCTGATAGCTCAGATGACACCAGCATAGGGTCTGTGGCTTCTTATTTCCTCATACCTCTCAAAATCCATCCCCTGGGTTCATCCGTGAACATTGAGGTTAACTGCTTTACTTACGGCCTAACCTTTTCCAGCAAATTTTAGAGGTAGTGGTCTGGTTCTTTCAAATGCAGCATATCATTTGGAATGGTGTGATATATGGGAGAGCACTGTGATGGGTAAGTGTTCCTGCTGGCTTTTGTGTCAGGAGCTGTGAGGGAGAGGCTGGTCCTGGAGTTGTACAGTCAAGATTTTCACTCTATTGCAAAAATGACTCATAGGATCAGTCATGCGGATAGCACTATGTCAAAGGCACTGACCTTTTTCCACTGCTGGTGGAAAAGTGTTTGGTGTTTGGTATCCATAACAGCTAAATTCTGGAAGACCTCATGCTGCGAGTAATTCTGCATCCTGAAAGTTAGTCTACTTTCTGCCACAAGAGAAGGGCTTTGAGGAGTCCACAAAACCCTGGGGGATTTCACTAGAAATTAGGTCTTCCCCTGTAGCTGGAAGTGTAGCTGGAAGTAAAGACCTGAATCCAGACCTCTTCAGTTTCTGTTTTTAACTCACTTTTAAAAACTGAGATTTGAAGGTTAAAGGAGATTGAGGCACATCCTTGGAAATATTTGGCATTAGACCTCTGTGTGTGATACATTAGTACTGATAATGCCGAGAGAGCAACTGGAAAATCTCAGTGTGAACTTAGGAATCTTTATAAAATAGTTTAATAATCAGTTATCATTTTCACACTCTGAGATAAAATGCGTGATATAAAAAGTCAAAGTATTTTGTTCTTAGTTGTTTAAATTAAACTTTGTCAAAGTATAAATATTAGTTCCAAATAATTCAGACTCTGTCTTACTACTACCAATGATGCAAATAGGTCACTTCAGGAAGGAAGGATGTAGAAAATGTCATAGTTTTACTTAGGGGAGAGAAGACACGTCTGTTTTGTAATTGTCATGGAATACAAATACAGTCTTGATGCTCTTTTATTTCTCAGAGAGTCAGTTTGACACCATTGAATGTGTAGCCTGTGGTTTAACTCCTCTTCAGTTCAAGTTAAATTACCATTTAAGACCCTCATGCTACATATAGTAATAGTTGTATCTGGCTTTCAATCTGTGAGCAGCCTCACACCTGTAGGATGGGTTCTTAAAGCTTTAATAAACAGTAGGCTGTTGATAGTGACGAAGGCTCTGACTATGAAGGTTTGCAAAATGCCTTTGTGGAAATCATGACTGTAACATGCATGCAGCTCTAAGTGTGATTCATCTAACTACTATTTTGATGTCTCTATGTGTCAGAACTCTTGGTATAGGTGAGGTTATTTTAAGAGCAGAGGACAGAAGTGAGGCTACAGGCTGTGGCTTCTATTGAGGTGCATGCAGTTATGTGAGTGCTTGAGGACAGGGACCCATGATTTGCCACA
Organism: Psilopsiagon aymara; assembly: GCA_024733675.1. Lineage (NCBI taxonomy): Eukaryota > Metazoa > Chordata > Aves > Psittaciformes > Psittacidae > Psilopsiagon > Psilopsiagon aymara. The sequence goes on from JANRGW010021007.1 coordinate 3,474, forward strand.
TATCCCTTGCTGTAATGTAGCACTGTACTGTGTGTGTTGACCTGGGACAAACCTTTTTAGATGTCAGATTAAAAATTAGGTCACTGAGGGCCAGCTACGACTGTTGTGGAATGAACTGGTAAGAAAAATCCTAACTTTTCAAGTGCATGGGAAACACATGTAGCATCAGAAAAGAATGAAGTGGCTCAAGATTTATGTCTCATAGCCAAGAAAACAAAGGCCACAGCATGATTTCTCATTATTCTGATGGGCAGGTGCCAACATCCACAAAGGTGACTGACACCAATTCATATCCCTTAACTGGAAGTCTGGCAAGGTGCTATTTAGAATAAGTTAAATTGTTGCTCTAAACAGAAAAGCTTCCCCGGTGTGAGTGGTTGGCATAAACAAGTGATACCCACTCTCTTACATTTTCATTCTGTACTTCACACTAAGCTGTCCCTGTTTTCATCTGTATGTATAGTGGAAGAAATAAGTCATATACATGCAGCTTTTAAAACACCTGGAATTTCTGCCAAGTGCTGCTGCCCCAAGGCTACTTTTATGCTGCCGGAGTGATAAGCAACTACTTGTATACATTTAATAGTATTTCAGTTAAAACAAGCTATATATCAGGAACTAGAGTGTATCTCAGACTCCTAGGAGCATGGATCAGAAAGTGGTTTACTCAGTGCTGTGCAGTGGCCCCAATATCATGGCTAGCCAAACTAGTGCTTTACCAAGAACTAACAGTTGCCTGTATTAGTCTTTCAGGAGGCCTCCCTCCTCCCCTCTCCCCCATGAATAGAATAAGAATAAGAATAAGAAAAGAATACGAGTAGCTGAGTTGGAAATGACCTACAAATCATCATCTAGTCTAACTGCCTGACCACTGCAGGGCTGACCCAAAGTTAAAGCATAGTATTAAGGGCATTGTCCAATTGTTCTTAAACATAATTATTTGTAAGTAATACTGAAAGTTTTTCTGATTTCTATTCTGTTCCCATGAGGAGCTCTGCAAGCTTTCATGGTTCTTTTCATAGTAGTCAATACGTGTACTGTGCTTGGCTTTAGCTGCACACATTGGCTACATCTACCTGTTTGACTGAGAGGAGGAAGTTCAGGTGATGTGGATTGGGTGGTGGCAGTGATGCCACGAGCATGTTTGGTTCATGTTTTGTCACATAGGGCTCCCAGCACTGTTGTTGGGTCTGTTGGTCCCTGCACTCCCTCTGCTTCTTCCTTTCTGCCCCTTTCCTAGGTGTTGCCATTCAGTACACTGTGGTACAAATTCATCTATGTTTCCACTGTGCCAGCCCCATGGGAGCAGTGCCGGTATGGGGCAGCCAGAGGTGGATGTCCAGGTGTTTTCCCCAAATTCTCCTGGAAGTACTGGTATCTCTCTCGCACATGATCCAACTCATCGACAGCACATGTTAGGGAGACGCATGGCTTTTCTTCTTGGTGCTGCTAGGTGGCTGACTGGGAATTGTCAAGACATATTTTTAGCCTGAGATTCGTGGTTACAGTAAGAATTTTACATTGTAAATTTCTGATGTAAAACGCTCTGGCAGAACCTTCATTAACTGTGTTTATAAATCCTTCTGTGTGTATAAGCATAAATACTTTCAAACCCAACTAGAAACATTACAGTTACATGACTAAGGTCTGAAATACCGGGGTTTTAACTTTTATTCAAATTAAGAAACTAGGAAAAGTAATGTGAAACAGTGGAGAAAGTAGGGGTATTTTCCTCCCCAGTTTTTCAGTTATGCAGAAGTTTTCCAGGAGATTATTCTCACTGTCAGAAAGAAAATAACCTTTCTTTATGCAAGTGCCAAGAACAAAAAATCATATAACTAGCAACAAAACCCCTCATACATGAAAATAATACAAACCATCAGAAGTTACCTTTCATTTTTAGTGGTAGAGGTTTAGTATTAGGAGCTGTTATGGTACACAAAAAGCCTCCATAACCTCTATCCTCACTGAAAATTAGCATGGCTTAACCTCATGGTAACTACTCTAGATTAGGTGTTGCAGAGTAACCCCCTACCTCAGCACTGTCTGAAAAGGAGAGGGTTTTGGTTTTGGGTAACTGCATATCACTTGCAGGTGAAGCTAAATCTTTTTTAACTAAATAGCACTCATCTAAGGGAGCTGATCTAAATAGATATTCCAGCACAGGTTTAATTAATGATGGACTAGATAAGGCTGACTGTTGTCTAGTACTGATTTCAACAAGTGCATGGATTTATTCTTAACCTTGGCAAAAGCCAAGATGGGGAAAAGTGTGGATGTGGTGATTCAATTTAGAAGAGGGAGGGCACACCAAGTTTGAAATGATTGCCTGATCTTCTTTCAGTGGGTGCCCAAAACAGGGCTGTATTTACATTAAATCCAGACACAAAGCAAGATTTTTCAGTATAAACAGGTTGCTGAACATGTTTTTCCTTTTCCATATGATACTCTTAGGGGCTAGGGAATGTCCTCTCATCAAAGACAAGACATGGTGGGTAAAGGAGTGCTTTTTTTTATATCTTACACCTATCCACCTGCATTTTGTCCTATGACTCATACTGCCTTGAAATTATGGGCACATATTTCTGCAACTGCTCCTCAAATCATCCCTAACCAAATGATGATTAATTAAACCCTTCAGAAGAAATCTGGGCCAGCACATGCCCTGTAGTGTCACTCAGAAAGTCCTGTTTCCATAGGAAGGCTTAGTTTTTTGAAGAGTAAGGTGTGTTTCTAGAGCCACAGCATTGTATTTCTTCCCCTCTCAACTTCAGCTTGTGGTACGTTGAACTGAAAATCTGTCTTTAAAGGCATAGCTGTTACTCCTGCTGACATAATTTGCAAAACTTTCTGATAGTGGAGCAAACTGTCTTATGATTGCTTAATCAGCCCATAGATGAACTTTGCTGGCCTCTAACAACTGTGTAGCTAGCACCACAACCTCCTTTGATGAAACCTCAGGTGAAACTGGTGGATGAAAACAAGGATCAAGATAGAGCATAATGAAAAATAATCTCTTCCATGCCTAGTAAGTCATGAAACAAGGATTGAAATCCTCCTTACATATGGGGCTTGGTATGCATTGTTTTTATTATCTGCAGATGTCTCAAGGAGGCAGAGTTGGATTCTCTGACTTCTAACTCTTGTTTATGTAGTGTTTTCTGAAATAAATCTCCACCTGAGAAGTTAAAGAGGTGGTAAATAAGCATCAGCATCTGATTTTGATTCTTTTTGCACTGACATAATGAAAATCTTTCAGTTTTGAAATAAGATGTTATCTTATTCAGCTCACTACTAAATTTGAAATTGTATTTGTATTGTGTGTAGCCGTAATATATTACTGCTCAAAGGATGTGTTGATCTATGGCTTTGGTCAGCTCTTTTGAGATAATCGGTAACACCAATTTTCCTTGTGTGTGAGCAGCTCATCACTTTAGGTCAAGGTATCAGGTGATTTTAGTTTTGCAGTTGATTAAGCAGCTTTGTGGCTTTCAGGCTTTAAAGCCCTGTTGAAGTTGTTTAGAATTAATCTTTTTGTATGGAGATGTGAAGAAACAGTGTGTTCATCTTCAGAGTACTGTGAAGGAGTCTGTTTCTTCAAGTAAGCAGTATTTCTGAAAAAGTTGTAGTAGAATAGGTAGGGTCGGAACTGGCCTTAAGATCATCTGCTTCCAAGTCCCTGCCATAGGCAAGGACGCCTTCCACTAGACCGTATCATCCAAGGTTCTGTTCAACTCTCTCTTTAACACTGCCAGGGATGGAGCATTCAAATCTGCTTGTGTGTAGTTAATATTGAGTGTGGATGCACAAATAGTGCAGATTTGCCTTTTTTTCTTTTTGTTATTCTTCTTTAATATTTATCTTTTACTGCTTGCACATAGACCTGTTGCCATGAAGCTGACCAATGTTTGGTATGACTCAGCATGTAAACTTGAGAGTTTGGCTGGGATTGCTAGCCAGTCAGCTATATATACAGCAAGAAAGAGTTGATTTTGTTCTGTCTTGGAGCCTAGTATTGACTTAAGCTGTATTTCTCAGTGTTCTCAACTCCTATGGCTTTGTTCTCATTAAAAATAAGGATCTCTTATAAATGCTCAGCAGTGAGTCAGGTGTGTGGATATCTCTATTTAATTCTCTCAACTTGGAATTAAGTGCTCAACTTAAATTGCTAAGCCTGAAGAGTCTGCCAAGTAGCTTTATTCCAAAGCAAGTCAGGGAAAATAGTAAGAAAGGGTGATTTTAATAAGAAAGGGTTTGATTTTGCTTTAAAACTCCCTTTTTGCCTTCAATAATCACAAAAGATGCTAAACAGACAGGAATGGAGATTGGTTTCTGGTCTATCAAGTGTGGCATGGGAATTACCATGGCTCAACCTTGAACTGAAGAGACCACCTAAGTATTTACACTGCAGAACAGCACCCTTTTATCCTGCATGAATGGCCTGATGCTGTGCAAGACACCACTCTGTCACACGCCAGCAGTAGGCATCTGAGGCTGGCTCTGTGTGGTGCCTTGCTTCCTTGTGTTGGCTGGACCACGAGGGCTGGGGCCACTTCTGGAGGGCTGCTCCCCTCTCCCTTCCAGCTGAATAGTTTCCTTACAAAACAAACTTGTGTTCTTGTTCTTAATCATCCATCGCAGCTGTCAGAGTATCTCCTGTATAGAGATGCCAGAGAAGAACGGGCCAGCCCAGTTAGCAGGTGGCCACTATTAAGAGAAATGCCTGTAAGAGGCAGCCCTGCAGTAAATGTCCATCTGATTGTTGCTGCATTTATTTATTTACTTTAATTTATTTTTTAACCTGGGTGTTGCATACTTGCTTACCTCAAGTTCTTTTGCTTCCTCCTACTTGTGCTTCTCTTGCTTATCTCTGATCTGAGCACTGTTGTTTCCTGATCATTTTGCTCTCAATCCTTTCCAAATGAAAGGATGAGAGGCACAGCTTTCTTCCTTGTGGCCTCAGTGCTTTCCTGATCTAACTTTCTCATCAGGGTTGCTTGCTTGTCCTTCCTGTCTCTGTCAACCTCTGTTCCTTCTGCATTGCGCTCCTCTCAGTTGAAACACAAACTTGTATTTCCACAGCAGGGTTTGAATTGCTTCTTTAACTTTGAGGGTGGAGGAGGGAAGTCTTTTGAAAAGAATACGGGAACACTTTGTGCAAAGGGCTGGGCTCATAATTCAGTATTATCCTGGAGCACATTAGGATAGTCGGCAGGAATGCAATACTGAAAACTTGCCAGATACCAGAGCTCTGGAGGACTGGAATATATTCTTCAGAAGGCTGTGAGAGCTGGGTACACAACCGTTCTCTGAACACAGAGGTAGTGAATATGTGAAAGCTGGGTTTTCCAGTGCTCAGTCTCCACTTGGTAGCAAAGCTTTTGGGAAAGTCCCACATCCTGTTTGAGTACCTGGATTACAAATGCGTATTTCAAAAAGTCTCCACTTCTAATTCGAGGTCATTTGTTTTGGAGTCTAAATAGGAATGGACACTTGCAAATATGTGTTGTTCAAGTGCTTGATTCTGCCTAGGCTTCACAGAACACAGGCTCAAGCCTGGGATTAGATGATACAAAAACAAGGCTGAAAAGAAACCAAACATGTGATATTCATGATTGATATTATTACTAATTTGTTTGCCATTTAGTATGTTCTGGTCCTTTAGAAGGCTGTGGCCACACATCTGAGGGGAAGTAAATCTTTGCCTTGTGTTGGCTGCTGTAGCCTAGGTCAGTCAGGAGGATGGAGTGGGGGAACTGTGCTTCCCAAGGACCTGCTGAGCCCAGGATGGGCAACTTAGGGGAGTAATGAGTCTTAATATTTTTTAGGTGTCCAGCTTGGGATACCAGGTCAGGAAACTGAGAATATTTCAGTCCTGACACTTTTATTTTTAGATATATACAAGTGCATATATATATGCATACATATATATATGGGGGTTTTTTTATATATAGATATAATTTTCCCAAGTACCTTCTATGTGAACACCCTCCAGTTTGTCCAAGGAACCTGTGGAAATTCAGAGCTGAACTGAGATTCCTGGTATTGCTGAGATTACATATTTTGATGTTTAATTTCAGGAAGCCGTTAAATTTTGTCAATAATTCTGTAGTGTATTTAATAGATATGTGCAGTCTCCAGCGCATAAACAGCTGGGGGAGCATTGATTATTTTTTCCTCTCTTCTTCTTTTCTGTCTTTTTTTCTTTTTAAATTGTGCTGTCAAAAGATGGGAAAGTTTCTGTATACTCCCATAGTTCTGTCATCTGATTTGGAATGAAGGGGATGAGAGGAATGTCATTCTGTGCAGTTGATTTACTTTTTATGTCTGGAAATAAAGCCAATATTTCTTTCCCCCTATTATGTTTAATTTCTATGGTTGAATCCAGAAGTAACTAACTTCCTGTTAGTGTGATTTGTGGTTGGTTTGTTTTCATTTCAGGGGCGCCTCAGCACAGACAGCAGCAGCCCAGTAGGTACTTTCCCACTGGATGCAAATCCAGGTGTGTTCTTGTCATTTTGAATCTCCATACTAAAAAGTGTATGGAAAACATTTCCCAGAGATAAACAAGTTTGAATTACATTTGCACAGTTAGAATAATGTAATTAGCCTTCTCTTGTCACAGTGATACTGGCATCAGTGTTGAATCAGTATTGAAGATAAACCTAGAGGAATAAATGTAAAATTCAGGCATTTTTGGGTTTTAGTATACTGGCATCTGATCTGGGATTACAGCAAATAGTTGTATTTCAGAGCAACACCACCCTGACACATCCTGAGCTGGAAAAGTTAGTATTGTGTATTTGGTAAAGGCTTTGCTCAAAATTGTTATTAATAGACCTCAGATTTAATCTGACCCTTGCTGTACTTGCTCTCATGATGTTGCAGGGGCTTGTGCCTGCCAGACAGAATGTTTTCCTGGTGTCTGAAAATCTGCCAAGGTACTTGCCACAGCAAGACTGGTTCTATGGCAGCAGAAGTTGCAGAGCAGTAGTAATACAAGTGCTGAGGAGTAGGAAAGCTGGGGAGGCAGGGGAAGAGTCGTGGCATCTGATAGATGAAAGCCCTCAGAACATTACTCCCCACTGAAGCACGGTGTGACCTTCCTCTCATTGCGTCTGCCTGTGAATGCAGCTGGACACAGCCTGCTGGGGAGCTTGGGGCTGGAGTCGCTGTGCTGCTGACTGCAGTGCCTCTGCTCCATCCTCCTCTCATTGCAGTAGGAATGGTCTGTTGCAGAGGCCAGAAAGGATTGCTAGGCAGCCTGTAAAACAACTGCAATAGAAAGTTAGATTTATTCCTGCCTTGTGTTAAGCGGGATGGATTTAGAGTGTCCGCCTCTTCACAAAGCAGTCTTTAACTGCATTTCTTGTTTCCCAACAGTTTGCATTTATAGTGCCTTATTAGTCCTTGGTTTCTGGACTTTCCTTTAACTACGGTTAGCACTGAGAACAATTTATTGCTGTACGTCCTTACTTTTCAGTGAACAAGGATTTTTAAATAACTCTTTTGTACAGATATTTTAAAGTAATTTTTCAGAACGCTTCCTTAACCCTGGCTGAAGATTTTGGAGTCTCTGTTTTCCTGGCAGTGACTGTGTGGGGCACACAATGCCTTGGCTGCATGCTTGTTCTTTCCCCATCTCTTAATCTCCTACTCTCCCACTCTTCTCACCTAGCGAAACACTGTTTCTGTTATTTTCCACATCATAGGATGTGCAAATTGACTAAAATGGTTGGAAGGAGCAAGAATCACGAGACAGGCAGACTTGGTGCATGAGGTTGTGAAAGACTTCTAGAAAATATGGTTGGGGACCATCATATTCTCACTGTTTTGAAGTAGCTGTCATTGGCATAATTTGGGACCCCTGTGTACAAAATGACCTTTGTAAATAACTGGTGTGGGTTTAGTAGATCCGTATCTGAGGGACCTTGAATTTAGACTGTGTGTTTAAAAGGTACAGTAAAATTTTAAGACAGTGGAAGTCAGCATGAATCTCAGGTGCTTAAAATCTTCTCTAGCCTTAGCTGAAATGATCACTACCTTCATTACAGAAGAGGGTGAAATTGTCTTCCTTGCTACTGCACTGTATTTTTACTGCTTTCAGTGTACAAAGCTTTGTCTAGACTAGGATTTATGTCAGTTGTGCGATTAGTTTGTTGATGGCTGTAAATTCCAGCCTAGGTATGAATGTGTCTTTCATCACTTGCAAACACTTTACTTTCTCTCCATTCCATGGGAATGAGCTCAAGGAGTTCAGTGCACATGATAGAGCTCAGTTTTGATTTTCTTTTCCTTTTTTTCCTTAATGTTTCTGCTGTGGTGCTGGTGCTGATTGTAATGCAGAGTGGAGGACCCGCTCCCCACTTTGCTAAGTTCTGCACTGAGAATATCAACAAGATGTCAGGTCCATAGAGTTTACACTGTATGTAAAAGATGAGACAAAAATTACCTGTAGACAGGAGGAGCACAAAAAATAGTGGCCCAGTATTGGTCAGCATTCTTGCCTCTGCCCTTGGCAGTTCCTGCAGCCAAGCCACCATCAAAGTACTGTTCTGCTCTTCATGGGAGCCCTGATAAGGTGGTAGTATGTAGCAGACCAGCCTGCCATCACACTGTTCAGTCTTCAGGATAAATAATGTGAGTAGTACATACTTTCTTCTATGCCACTGAACACTGCTGGACTCCTGTACTTTTCAGCAACAACTGGATAAAACCAGACTGCAAGCTGTTTTGAGCGTTATTCTGCCCAGAACATCCTTGTCAGATTTATCTTTGTGCATGGCAGAGTGACATTTCTGGCTAAGTTCACAAGCTTTCCTTTGTCCCTACCAAGAGTCCTTCAAACAGGCTCCTTGTTCTCCTGGTGTGTCACCAGCTAAGCAAAGTAATTGATGAGGAGGGGCACTGCGGTACTGTTGGACAGGAGCTGTATGGCTTTCTAGCATTGTCATTGGAAAATTCTAGTTCATCGGAAGACATGTTGTGCTTGTGGCACCTTCGGTTTAGGTATCAATCTGTCCCTTTGACTGATCCCCTTTTTTGTCATCACACTGCCTGATTAGGCTGTTTTGAAATGGGGGGGATCTAAAACATCTAGGAAGCCTCCAAAGCTGGGATGAAAACTTGGAAATGAAGATTTTCCTAGATGGCAAAAATGTTGTTTCCCAGGTAGCTCAGTTATCACCAGGTTGTGGAGTTTTAAATGTCTAACAGGAATTTCTAGACATCAAACTTCCATGATATCCTTTCAATTAGGAGGCAGAACAGGAACTTTGCAAAATCTCATCTCAGATTTTCCATGTGGAACATTTTAAAAAAAAAGTCTATACATATATAGTTTTAGGAATAGTGGGAAAAGCAGAGTTAAGTATCCTACAGATCTGTACCATCTGCATCTTGTTCCCATTGTAATAAACAGTTTCTTCTCCTCTCTCTCAACCACATCTTCTCTTCCTCCCTCTCCCCTTCCTGACCCATGTTTTTCCCCTCCTGCTGTCACTGAAAGCCACCCCACAGAGCAGGGACTTCCTGCTCCCTCCAGTGTTTACGAACTATCACCAGGGAAATGCATTGTCTGTTTTGCAGTTGAGGCAATACTGATAATGTTGAGTGGGTACTTCAGTTTCTCCTCCCTTCCCACATGAGGCCGCTGATACTCATTAAATGTGTAAGAACATGATTTGGTTAAAACTTGCCAAAGAATTAAATGTATATTAAAATATGTAAGTAACTGAAGTTTAAACCAGACTAAAAGCCAGGCTTATATATATCCCTTTAGGAAATTTTGAATTTTAGTTTCCAGTGCTGTTAATCCCCAGCCATCAAATAGGAGCCAAGAGATTTGGAGGAGCCTGGTCCCATGGGCAGTAGCTCAGCATCAACTTCAGTGCCTGGGAACCACTGTTTTGGGATTGAGCCCTTCTGTAGTTTAATGATGATGACACAGAGCTTTGTACGTACAAATGTGGCAAAGAAGTTGCTTTCTGTTGCTTAACAAATATGGCAGCCAGTGTTTTGAATTATAAGTCTTTAGAGGGACTAAATGAGTTTTAACCCGTGTTTGTAATTTCGTACTTACTGATGCTAGTCTGAATCTCACCAGTTCTAGTTATTGGAAATTCAGGCTTTGGTGTTTTCCAGTGTTTCTTTGAGGAATGTTTTCTTCTGCCTTTTTGCTAAACAGGCCTTTTTGCTGTAACTTGAGTTACAAGTTTTAGATGGTGGAGCTAAAAATAGATTGAAGTAGTGTTAAAATATTTAAAGCTTAATTTACTTGCAAAGTTAGTAAATTCCCAAACCATGCTAAGGTCTACTCAATGATCTGTAAAATTTTGTCAGCGTAACTACCTCGCTCAAGTGTTCTTTTCTGTGGTCTTCCTACTGATGCTTTGGGTTTGGACAGAGTTTGTTGTCTTTTGTTTGTACAGCACTTAACATAGTGGGATGCTGGCCTGCGAGTGATCTTGTAGGTGCTCCTCGGGGTTCTATAATGGAAGTGTATTTTTCTTTCCTCTTTATAAATAAAACACTTGCTGTGGGATGTGTTTTCACTTCTAGTTACATGCAATAGGCTCATCGCTTCTGAGTCTGGAAGAAAATCAGTATGTGCTTGTAAGAATTGAATTTCATGTTGTATTTTAATAAATGAGATGTGGCTGTGCTCCTGATTTAAAATGCAGTGGTTTAGGTAATTTAAGGGTGTTTTTTCTTTTGTTTCCCCAAAGAAATGCTTGTACTACAATGTTTTATAATAGTAAAAAAAAATGTTTTCAAGTTGCTTTTTTTCTTACAGAGCATTTATTGCATTTTTGCCACTATCCTGTAAAGAGCAACTGATGGTTCTGCACGTTAAAGAAGCAATTAATTTATTTGGCTTATGGTGTTAATTAAAGTACTGGATGTTTACAACTTATAAATGAGGAAAAAAACCTCCCTGGAATCAGTTCTGGCACTTCTGCCAGCCCTGTAATTGCTATAAAATTATCTTTATGCAATTAGTAGTGGCACCTGTTGCAACACTACCTACTATGCATCTCTGCCTTCCTGTCCTCCTGAGAGTGATGATGTGACCTGGGATGTATTTCTGAAATCAGGGGAAGGAGGAGAGGAAAAATAGAGTAATACACAGTATGATGAATGTATGGAAAAGAACGCATGTCACAGCATGTTAATTAAATAGTCTGTATTGAAGTCAAATGACCAAAGGTGAGTTAACTTTGGAAACCTTTTAATCTGTAAAATGAATACTAATTTGAGGGAAGAGGATTTCATGCCCTGTGTTGAAAGGTGAAATGGGAAAGAGTGAGAAAGACATTGCAAGCGTCATGGTAATTAACATGAGCACCCCAACTAAAAGGTGAGTAGTATACTCTTTCTCAGCCCATTAAGTTCAAATTAAACTTGACTTCTGCTGATTTCATATATGCTATGCAATGTACCCTAACCTTCCTGAAATCTCTATATATCCATGCCTGAATCTCACCTTCCAGAAGGCATGTCAGACTGCTGGGATCAATAGCTCAGTTTTGTATGTGTATTCAGACCTGAGTGTTTCCAGAACTGTTTCTATGCGTATCTTCAAAGCCAGCAAGGGGGGTGCTGACCCTGTGCTGTCAATAGGGAAAAATGAAGCAGAATAAGGATGTGGACAAAAGTAAAATCAAATGAACAAAAAATTCAGTTACATCCATGCTTGCTGGATCCTCAATGCTGTTTTCTCTAAATAACATGCATCCTTCTCCTAAACAAGGGAAGGAAAAAAAGATTATGTTCTGATTATTTTTTGCTTAATATCAAAAGTAAGCATAATTTTTTAACTGTTTCATGGTTTCAGAACAAGTTATGACCGGTATTATGTCAAGCAATCAAACAGAAATAAGCAAGATAGTTTTGTTGTTGTTCTACAGATAACATCTTTGGAAATGGGCTCACAAAATAGTGAACCCGAAGTAGCTCTCAACTTTGAGGTTGTTAAAAAACTAAACTTTTAGAACACAGGTTTTGCACAATTCTTGTCCCACTCTAAGTGGAAAAATAATTGGACTGTGTGAGTTGTGTTTTTCTGTTAAAATCACAGAATGACCTTAAAGCTCATCCAGTTCCAACCCCCTGCCATGGCCAGGGACACCTTTCACTATACCAGGTTGCTCCAAGCCTGTCCAGCCTGGCCTTGAACACTGCCAGGGATGGGGTCGCTGCAGTTTCTTTGGGCACCCTGTTCCAGTGTCTCACCACCCTTCTGGTGAAGAATTTCTTCCTAATGTCTAATCTAAATCTACCCTCTGTCACCTTAAAGCCATTCCCCCTTGCCCTGTCACTATTTGCCCTTGTAAGAAGTCCTCCAGATTTCTTGTAGCCCCCTAGGTACCGGAAGCCTCCCCTGAGCCTTCTCCAGGCTCAACAAGCCTCGCTTTGCTTCCATAGGAGAGGTGCTCCAGCCCTCTGATCATTTTTATGGCCCTCCCCTGGACTCAAGCAGGTCCACATCCCACTTGTACTGAGGCCCCAAAGCTGAAGGTAGAGTGCTCAAATTGTATTTAGAGGGTGTTTTTAATTTTTAATGCAATTTATATGAAATTCCATAATTTTTGGAACAGCTCAGTTCCACACATCTCTTCCCTCCCTCACCCATCCTTGCACCTGCATTGTCACTATGCCTGATGATATTTGGAATCTTACAGCATTTGGAGGGTTTAATTTTTATTTGAATGCCAAATACAGGGGTTGGGAGTTCTGAATATCTCATCTTTGTTCTTCATCTTGAAGTAAATCGTTACCCTTCATGTTTATGAAGAAAACTTTGTAAATGCTAATCTTTACATTTTTTTCTGTTAACAAAAATATCAAAAGGCTTATGAGAGAGAACTAATTTTTATTTAGAATGTTGTAGTTCTTGTATTAGTCTTGTGATTTTAGGGTACATGATGTATCCCAAGACGTGAAGAAAAATCGGGAGCTAAAGGCAGATTTCACAATATAAGCTTTCCCCCTATCTCCCATGCTTACATTAGATGATTGAAAAAGGGTGGTGGTGGGGAATGTGCATAAGACATAGATTTGTTGATCACATAATGGTGCCAATTGTTCCCAGAGAGCAGTGAATGTTTCTGCGACTTAATTGTCCTCCACAATGAGTAACATGCTCTGTTTTGTACTAGGGTAAATCAGCATTTCAGAAAGAGAAACATGTGACTTTGCATGAATGATCTGCTTTATTATTAGAGTTGTTCCTAGCTTGGCATTATAAAAACAGATAAGTTGATGTTGCATCCATACACAACCTTTCTTTTTCAAAAGTGATGGAAAATGGTATAAACTTTTAAGGTAAAATCCTGTCTCCTCTTGGGGCAGTGTGATGAACTGCCATGGGCCAAGACTTCAATGCTAGCGACTACTCTTCCTAGTGGGGACCTTCTTAAATTCCCTCTTTTTCAACGGGAACTGCCATCTCTATGTGATTTGATTTAATTCATAGCACTTTTCTCAGTCTTTTACAATTGTTTTGTTTGTGTGCAGAAGCTTCCTGAAGAAAGGTATAGCAGCATTTAGTCAGAGAAATTTCCTTGTTGTAGTCCCTATTCAAAAGAGAATTAAGTCAGTGAGCCTGAAAGCGTGTATAAACATTTTAAGTGAAGGCCCGTATCATAGCGTCACAGGATGGTTTGGGTTAGAAGGGACCTTGAAGATCACCTAGTTCCAATCCCCTGCCATGGACAGGGACAGCTTCCACTGGACTGAGCTGCTCAAAGCCTTGTCCAACCTGGCCTTGACACTGCCAGGGATGGGGCAGCCACTCTGGGCATGTTTCACAGAAAGTTTATGTCATAGCAGTTCACTGTTACTGCTAGAAATGCCATTTGCAGAGCAAGGAAATCTGTGGCTTTATTTTATCAGAAACATAATGGAATTTTTAAAATTTGCCTGCTAAAAAGTATCTGCATAATGTTATAAATATAACTGAATATAGCAATTGAAACTCTGGTAGGGATGCGAAAGTTGAAGTTCCAGCGAAGTTGAAATCAGTGGGGAAAAGATATTTTAATGGTTAAGCTCCCCCTTGCTGATTGGTGTTTCTGGTAACCTGTGCTTTGAAACCTGAGTTACAGCATGCTTTAACATGGTGTGGCATTAATTGTTGGGACAGTTTATTAACAGTACTATTAGGTTGAAATGTTAAATGAATCCTGGTGGTATTCTAGTTCAAAAAATAGTTAATCTAGGACAATCTTTCAGTGGTCAGCCTTGAACACAGGAGCTCCAGCTGGCTCTGGATGCTGTCTCCGCTGGGCAGTGGAAAGATGTTCAACAACTGTGACCCTGAATATAAACCTCTGCTCTTGCAGGAGCATTTTGGGAAGTCTGTCATTAGTAAATGTCATCATTTGTAAATCTTAGACCAGCCCTGTGTGTGGAGAAGATAATAATTTATCCTTGCTTACACAGTTGTGGTGCAAATACAGGAGATACTGTTTCTATCTTATTACAGAAGGGGAGAGGGATGAAATTGCTTCTCAAGCTGTAAAGCCAGCACATTATGTATGTTTGCCCCCTTCTGTAAAGGCAAAAAATAACCACTTACACCATTTAAATCTCACCTGGCAAAGTATGGCTATTGCTATTGTCATAACTGCTGAAAGAAGTGGATTTATGCTGATGGGAGGAAAAGCATAGACCCATACAAGATGTTATTCAAAAGCAAGAGAGTTGTAAGAACTAGCAAAACAAGGTTTTAGTTCGTTAGTTGTGAGAACACGCACATAAGAAAGATGGCTTTCCTCTTTTTTTTTTTAATTTTTTTTTTCTTAATTATTTGCCACTCTAAAAGGTTATTTTCCATCTTTTGGCTGCTTATATTTACCTCTGCTCCTTTCTTAATATATTAATGTTTTCTTTTCAGAACAGATGCAATTGGTGTTTGTATGCGAGTGTGTGCATATATTGGTGTATTATTTGTACATGCTTGCATTCATGGTGCTTAGCTGTAAAATAGTCAGGGTTGGAAAGGACCTTAAGACCGTTTAGTTCCAGCCCCCCTGCCATAGCCAGGGGTGCTTCCCACTAGATCATGTCAACAAGGCTCTATTGCTTTTGAAATTAATAATAGACTTTGATTCTCCCCCTTCCTGCCTGAATGGAGAGCACGGTGGTGAGGCTAGGGCGTCAAAGCTACATTTCTGTTCTGTTGGCCTCCTCCTGTGTTTAGTCCAGGATCATCAATCAAGGGCGGTTTTACTTATTTATTTACTTAAAAATTGTAAATCTTAAAAGCTGACACCCCCCAGATATTCCAGTTAAAAGACTGACTGAGGACATTTTCCATATAAATGATATTTGGAGATCTTGGTGTGTATCTGAGGGTGACTCTGGCTAATTTAATAATGAGTTGCTCTACTGCATATATGGTGTTACAGGGTGAGTTGTTACTGCAAATGTTTTACAGTCCCATAGCCCAGAAGTGTTAGCTAGTCATATTTTTCATGGTTTCATTTAAAGGCATTTTAGCAGCAGCAGCCAGGCATTTGGACAAATTTAATCCCAAAGGGAGGGATTAACATGCTTTTAAAGCATGTGTTTTGAAAACTGGCATGACTTTATGCACAATTCAGACTCTCATTTTCTCTTATTATCTTAATGGAAAAAATACCTTGCATTGTATGTGTCTTACTATGATTATTTCTTCAGCAGCCTAATGGTGATATTGTGGTGGGTGACTGGCTGGTGTCTGATGTCAGTGCTGATGTTAAGGTGTGATGAGGATGCAGAAATGTTTGCTCTGTGCAGGACTGGATAATTGAATGGAAAGCATCTCACAGAGAAATTGAGGGCTTGGTAAAGTGAATATGGCATGTATGCACTGAGTACACAACTTAGAAAATCTTATGCCTGTAAATAGGTGATGCAAACTAATAAGGCTAGAGTTTTGACTGATTAAAAAAGTAATGAATATGAAAACCACAGTTCCGAGGGTGGGGGGAAATGGTTGAATTGGGCTTGGCTGACTTGCAGTATGCAGGGAATCTCGGCCCCAGGTGGAGGTTTAAGACATTAACAAACAGCAGTGAGCAACTGCTCCGAAACTCTTACTGGAGGAGATTGAAAACAACTAGTCCCCTCCCAGGCTGTGCTGTTCTGCTGTTGCATCCTCCCCTTCCTGGGAGCACTGAGACGTGTGTTAGTGTCTAGAATGTAGTGTCAAGTGTATATTCCTGAAGTGCTTCCTAACTTATATAAGGGATATATAGTCCATAGACGATTAAAAGAAAAATAATCTCTCCCCTGCTCTTTCATTCAGTTTCTGGTAACTCTTTGTAATGTAACGCAAATTTGTGAGGTTTTTGGCTCTTCAGCCGACATAGACTAGAATAGTGCCACTGACTTCAGCAGGGCAATGCCAGTTGACACCAGCTGAAGATTTCATCCTTCAGCTATAGTATGCTTACTCCCTAGAGATATTACAGGGTCCTTGTACAAAAGAGGAGATATTTTGCTTTGATGCTGTGCTGCATATCACTGGACTTACAAGGGGCATCTTGGATTGTATTGGATTGTGGCAGGTTTGTAGTGTAGTGGTTCTGCAGCTATGCTGAAGTGTTTTATACAGGGTAGCACTGAAGAGCCTTGCATCACTTGCTGTAGCCTGAGGTTCTTTCAGCTCAGATGACTCAAAAGATAACCCCAGGGAAAGGTGTGAAATTGGAAATCCTGTAAACTTGCCACCAGGGCAAGAGTTCAACTTGCAATGAAAAGAATTATCTTTAAAAATGCCTTTCTCTGATGGGTTGTATAGTTAGGGGAGAGTGTCCAAGCTTTTGTTTTGCCTTGTGTAAGTGGTAAACAAACAAAAGTGTTTGTCTTTTTTCTTTCCAGCATGTGGAAGGATGTCCAGAAGCTGAGGGGTTACGGACATTGCAAAATGTGGGTGGTTGGTACCTATGGTCCTCTCTGAAGAGTGTCTCTCTAGACCATCTATCATTAACTGTGCCAGGAGAAGGAACTGAGTGCTGATGACCCCCAAAATGCATTGAAGCCTCTGCAAATCATATGGGACTAGAGCCAATGGCACTGTTTACTTTTCCAGATAGGCCTTCTGTGTGTTTCAAAGAAATGGACTTGCTGCTTCTTGCTGAAATTTATTTTATACTGCTGTGTGCAACAAACATAGTCCTGTTTGGGCAGCTGCCACAGGGACAGATCGCAGGCCTGGCTTTCTTGTGATGCAGCTTAGCTGTTCATCTTGCCTGAGAAGTCCTTTGGCACAGCAGAGAAGTGGCGGAGGGGTGGCATGGAGCTCCAAGGGCAAGCAAACACTTCTAATGCCATCCTCAGGGGCATGGGGCAGCCCTGATGAGTATCCCTTACTTCTGGCACTATACTGCACTGCTAGATCACATCCAGTTTGCTGTTTTGACCATGGCGTCTGTCTGCATGTCCTCCTTTCTCTCAAATACCTCTAAGTGGGTTATTTTCCCTACCCTTACTTATGACCTAAAAATGTGTCAATGAATAATTATGCAGTATAGATCTCATTCAAAACTTTTCTGCATGGGGAATGTCAGTACCTCTGTACCAGTACTACTGTATTGTTCATCTATTTTGCTCTGCTCCTTTCTTGAAGGAGCACAAAAATACATAAGTATTCCAAAGTGAGGGGTTCAAATAAAGTGTTATATGAGCTTTGCCAGCTGATACTCTTATGTTTGTGGGGTCTGTCTGTCTATCTATTTTGGCCTTTAATTTTTTTATTCTCTTGGGGTTGGGGAAGGCAGGAGGGGATGCAGAATTAACTTTGTTAAGCCTGTGCCCTGTGTTATTTCTGGCCTGCTGCTCTGGGCTTTCAGACACTGCCAAGGGATGCTCTTGTTTTCAGAACTATTTGCAATGTTTCTTACTTTTGCTTATTCGTTGTTTATGCTGAGTTTCACTCTTGGGTCACTGATGGAAAACTGTATATGAATCTCAGTTGTGAAAAAACAGAGATTACCTTCCTGTGGGCTGGGGTAAAGAAAGCAGGGTGTTTGGAGGTTTGGTTTTGTTTTACCCAAAAAGTAGGATTCTGTTGGCTAACAGCTGTTGCTTAGGGAAACAGTTGTAAGAAATGCAGCGTTAAAGGATGGGATTTCAGTCAACAGTAAAGGCCGCAAGCTCTTATCTGATTCATCATTTGATGCCTGTGATTTGATTTATCACTATGATGGACCAGCCCTTCATTAATTTGTCTGACTCCTTTTTGACAGAGTGACGTGTGCTAAGGCCTTCCAGTTATGTGTTTTAAAGGGTGAGAATTTCATTGGCTGCTCCCAGCTTTACACTGGGAGAAATGATAAATATTTGCTTCTTATTTACTATGTCTGTGCCATTTGCAATATGGTAGATGCCTGTCATGCTTTCCTTCTCTGATTCTCTAAGATTAGAAATTTTCTTCCCTTCCAGAGAAGTTGCTTTCTACCTCTAATCATCATTTTCTCTTCTCATTTTCTATCCTTAAGAATGTCACTGCTTTTGAGGTAGACTGGCTGAGAGCACAGAATATATTAAAGATTAAAGTCTACTTTGCATTTATGATTGCACACTGATTTTTTTTTTCTTTTTATTACTAATTTCCTGTAATTCTTTCACTTTTTGAAATCTCACTTTTTGAAAGTGATAAAAGCTCACTTTTTCACTTCCAAGCAATGAAGCAGCAGGTGGCTTCCTTCCCCATAAGTCTCTGCTTAAGAACTTTCTGCTGATTTATGAGGTATGTCTTCTGTTCCAACATTTCCTACATTTCACAGTACACCATCCTTCATTTGTTTTTTGTCTGGCATCTGAGGATGTGGCATTTGGGATTTCAGTTTACTTAAGATGAGCTTACTCAAGTGTAAGAACACTTTTTAGACTTCAGAAAATCAATCAATGCCTTTACCTGCAGAAATTAAGTGATACTTATGGAAACAAACTTTATTCAGCATAGAGTACTTCAACTCAACATGCTTACAGCAGGGCCAGAATCAGGCTGAAATCTTCAGATTAGTTAGGTCTATTAAGATCCATGTGTTGCTATCCTAGTCTGGTTTGTTTCCCTCTTAAAAAAAGCAAACAATTTTAAAGAAAATATTGTTACTGAACTTCATGGGTTTATTTTCTGTAAGGTGAATTTCTTTACAGCAGATGCTTGCATCTTTTAAATAGTCTTAAAGTGACATCCTGTGTTGCTCCCCTAGACTAATCTAATTTGCTAGTTCCTAAGCACAGAATCAAAATTCAGTATTGCTAGGCTTTAGTTTTCCAGTTTATCAACATATTTTGGCTGGTTTTTTGTTGTTCAAGCCCTGTATGTTTCATCACTGCTCCTGCAGTCAGCAATTCTGTTTCATAATGTAGATGGTTTGTATAAGTACTTGTGTAACCAGCTTGATGACAAACGTGGCATGCTGTCTAATGCTTTAGTGCATATTGTCATATAACTGTTAGGAAGCATTGGACTTGTTGCATGTTACCTAGTATTTGAACAGTGCAATGAAAAGCAGTATTATGAGTAATTTTTCTCAGAAATCCTTCCTATTCTGTTCCAGGAACTTGGTATAGGGGGCTTTCCAGCAACAGTGCATAGTCATTTATTTATTTCGCTGTGTCTCAGGTGTATTATTTGTAAAACTCCGTGTCAGATCTACCTAATCACCGTGCTTTGTATTGGAACAATGTAGAATATCTGTCAATGAATGTGCTCTTTAATTGCCATTTCCTTTTTCTGGGGGAAAACAGAGCCAGGAGGAGAAAAAGACACCCAAAAAAACAATCTTACTATCTCAATTTTTTTTTTTTTTGTTATGTTCTCCATGGTCCCCAAGACTCTGAAGAGGTGTCATGATGCCTGGCTTGTCTGAACCATCTATTAAACATTGGCAGAGCAAGTCACAGAATGTCCCCTGGTGTAGACCAAGGCTCTGATCATACAGATAAGTGCCCATAGACTTCAGAGGCTCAGAACCAAGTTCAGGAACCAGCCTGCCTGCAGCCTGCTCCTCTCCGAAGCATCTTTTGATGGGCTCAAACTTTTGTGCAATTTGATCTCTCCCTCCCTGGTGCTCCAGATGAAGCTTGTCATGGTGTGAAGGCAGCAGCACAAAAGCTAATAAAGGAAGATCCTGACCATCCATCACTGTTACAGGCTGAACAATCCTGTATTGATGAAGAACTGCCCCTTTATTATAATAACAGTAAGGAAATTGCCATGGAACAAACCCATGGTTTTATTTGTAAACATGGTTTTGTTTTGCACTAAACATAAAAACCATCTTTTTATTTTTAAGGAACGTTTTCAGGAACTTTCTATCCTTGGTATGTACAAAAGACTATGAATCAAAGTTACCTGCTAGATTTAGTTTTGCAAGAGAAAGTTACCAAATGAAGGGACTTAGTTGAGTCTCGGGATTAAAACTGAGAAGGAGATAAGAAACCAAAGTGATAGGAGATCTTATTCCCTCTATTGTGATTCCCATAATGAAAGGTTTTGAGAACACCTCTCTGTGTTCACTGATACCCGGGCTCTTGGAGGTATGAAAGACTTGCTGAGATTTGGCAGATGAACCTAAGAGGAGAGAATGATCCCCAGTCAATGTTATTCCTCTGTCTTCATGCAAATCCAGAATTGGTTATTGTCCTTTACTGGTACTTTCTTGCAGCAGCAGGGATTGCTAGGATTGTTCCATGCTGGAGGGACGTCTGTGGATCACACCGAAGGCCATCACTGCACTGGACACCAAGTTTCTGCACATGTGGGGCATTTTATTTTATGTTCCCCAAGATCTTCCCAGCTGCTGTCAGGCATGGACCTTGCGTTGACATGAATGTGAGAGGGGAAAATCTTACTGCTGCTGGAGAAAAGGCAGGAGGATCTGGCTGAGAAGACCAGGACTGAAGCTGTTCGTTTCAGAATCTTGTTCTCTGGCTTTTCACATGGAAAGAAACAACTTGGTCTGTGTTGCTTTCTTTTTGACTCTTGGTAGCTGTAGTGTAGCTCCATAGCATTTTAACAACATGCAGATGTCATGAAGAGTTCATACAAGACGAAGTAAGTATGGCTAACAGTTTATTATTTGTATTGTTTGTAAGTCCTCAACCTAAGCAAACTCATCACCTAAATTGCCTTATCTATTGCCATTCTGCAAGTTTCAACTTAGTTATCTCTAGAAGCCATAAGGGAAATTGCCTGCAGGAAGAAAAGATATTACAATTTTTATATCTATTTTTCCTTTTTTGTTTTCAAAGAACTGTGTGCAGGGCTCATACTCTCTGTGTTCTCAGGATTGCTTGTGCACTTGACAGGCACACCTGCTGGGGACTTTTGGGAGGCACATTTTTATTGTTGTGCATTGTTTTTCTTGGTTTCAAGTGAGGACCGGATTCTGTGAACTAGTGGCAAAATATGATTTATAGGGAAATGTGTTGCCTTCTAACCCCTGTGTTGTTACTAGTATCTATGGAAAATAGGAAGCATGGGACATTTAAAGTAATGTCATCTGCTCTGCTTTTTTTGCTCACTGCTGTACATATGCCCATAAAGCTTGTGCCCCCCTCTGTAAAGAAGTATGTGCATGATTAATTTGTTACTATGGCTTGTTCCAGAGGGTACCTTTATAAACATCTGCGAATTTAAGGATCGAATGTGTTGATCTAACAGAATGTGACAAAATTTTAACGTGCTTGTATGTGGAGAACAAAACCAGGCTGTTACCAGCTCTGATTTTTTTTTTTTCCCCTTTCTTCTTGAAAGCAGTTGCTTGCAGGAAAAAAATACTAGAGTTCTGTGGTCTTTCAGGTATGGAGCATCCTTCTATTCCTCTTTAACAATAGTCTTTCAAATAAACGTGCTACCTATTGGCTCAGCCAGTGAGATCTGTCACACATACACATGCAAAATATATTTCAAAGAATTATCTGCCATGTAAGATTTTAAAACTATTTCCCCTCATTGTAACTTTCTGGCAATTGAGGCTACTGATTTACACGATAGCAATTTAATCTATTGTCTTGACACTCAGACGGATGTGACGTTTGGTCTTTATCTTTCCTTTTAAATGAACAACAGTTCCTGCTTGTACAAAAACAAGGAATTTCAGACCAAAGCCATTTCAGTCCTGTCTTCTGAAGGAGCATGGGAACAATGGTGTAGTAGGCTATTGGTGGCAAGTGGAGGAGCTTCTTGTTCATGTGCAAGAGGAATCTCACACGGAAGAAGGTACATTCATTTATCATTAATAAAATTTATAGAGCGTTATATACTGGCAGGTCATACTTGACTGTATTCTGATTTGTTGGTGGCACCTGCTTTATCACTGTTGGGGGAAACTTCAAGTCTGCAGCTTAGAACAGACTGGGAGGTGGAAGGGGACTGAAAAGTTTTATACCCTGTCTTTTTTCTTTGCCTGCTTTGTAAAACTGAAGGGTTAACGAGGAAAAGCAATATCTGATTCTGTCACAATAACACAGTGCATGCACTAAAAATACACTAGCAAGTGTGTAATCGGAGAATAATGCCACTGTTTCCCATTACTTTGTAGTCACATTTCCATGCAGTTGCCACTTTTTAGCTGTCTTGCAGCAGTAAAAGCCTTATGTCAGGCTGGCTTTTGCAGCACTATATTAGACTGAGTTTTATAATGGATCTTTCTTTTCCTGCCTTTGGTAAATATGACAAACCTGGTGTTTATGTGGTTGTGAATTGGACCTACATAATTGACATCAGTAAGAAGTATAAACTAGAATCAGAATTTGTCTTTGTAAAACGTATTCTGATCTTTAATCAAGAGTGTTCTTTTAGAGAAAAGTGTGTCTGCTCTGCTGGCATTAATATATTAAGTATGGTATATTTAAGCTTCTCTAGTTGCTTATCCAACCCCTGAAATTAACTCACTTAGATGGAGCTCCCTACAGTTTTCATCCATTAACTGTTAATGTAATACAGAATGCATCTGTAGTTCACCATCTGTATAACACTCATATCCCATTATTACTTTTAAAGGCCTGGGAGTACAGGAGGTAGATTATAGACTTATGGAGAACAAAGGCTGACGTTTTGGTTGTGCAGAGTAGGAGGCAATACTAAAACTGATTTTGGTGAATGGAAATTTTCACCCTGGGTCTGTAATCTCTGCACAATTTCCTCCCTTTACTACTTGCCACTTATCTCAAGTACACCATCACCCTGAAATCAGTGGATTATAAGCATGTGGTTATAATGATGTGCCAATCAGATCTGTTGGTGGGTGCAAACCCTATCTGTTCTTTCCTCCTGTGGAATTTTGGGCAGAATTCGAATCTTGTGCAGCAGAGGTGACTTCTTACTGGAGCCAAGTTGGTTGATCCAGTTTGGTGTGTTTCTTCATATCAGGTCTGATTAAATTAATGCTGTGTATTAAAAGGCTTTGTGTGTGTGATGTATTAACTTGGGTAAATTGGCATATATATGTATGTTGGGTTGTATTTCTTGTGGAGGTAGCCCACATTCCTGAGGGGTGAAAATGGGAACAAAGAATAATTAGTCTCCTGGATTATCTATATAAAGACGCATGTGTAGGTAACTGCATTACTGTGAAAGTCTACTGCCCCACAAGACATCTTTGTCTCTAAACCGGAGAGACACCAATTTGATAGGTGGACCACTCTCTGGATAAAGAACTGGCTGGATGGCTGCACACAGAGTTGGCTCAATGTCCAGCTGGAGACCACTAACAAGTGGTGTCCCTCAGGGATCGGTGTTGGGACCGGTCTTGTTCAACATCTTTGTCAGTGACGTGGACAGTGGGATTGAGTGTGCCTTCAGCAAGTTTGCCAATGACACCAAGCTGTGTGGTTCGGTCAATATGCTGGAGGGAAGGAATGCCATCCAGAGGGACCTTGACACACTTGTAAGGTGGGCTGATGCCAACCTGATGAAG
>JANRGW010021008.1:0-31102 GCA_024733675.1 Psilopsiagon aymara
ATGTCCAGCTGGAGACCAGTAACGAGTGGTGTCCCTCAGGGATTGGTGTTGGGACCGGTCTTGTTCAACATCTTTGTCGGTGACACAGACAGTGGGGTTGAGTGCGCCCTCAGCAAGTTTGCCAATGACACCAAGCTGGGTGGTTTGGTTAACACACTGGAGGGAAGGAATGCCATCCAGAGGGACCCTGACAAACTTGTAAGATGGGCTGATGCCAACCTGATAAAGTTTAACCATGACAAGTGCAAGGTCCTACGCCTGGGTCAGAGCAATCCCAGGCACAGCTACAGGTTGGGCAGAGAAGAGATTCAGAGCAGTCCTGCAGAAAAGAACTTTGGGGTGTTGGTTGATGAGAAAATGAACATGATCTGGCTTCAGTGTGTCCTCGTAGCCCAGAAAGCCAACCGTATCCTGGGCTGCATCAAAAGGAGCATGACCAGCAGGTCAAAGGAGCTGATCCTGCCCCTCTACTCTGCTCTCCTGAGACCTCAGCTGGGGTACTGCATACAGTTCTGGTGTCTTCAACATAAAAAGGACATGGAACTGTTGAAACAAGTGCAGAGGAGGGCCACGAGGATGATCAAGGAGCTGGAGCACCTCCCATATGAAGACAGGCTGAGAAAGTTGGGGCTGTTCAGCCTGGAGAAGAGAAGGCTGCGTGGAGACCTCATAGCAGCCTTCCAGTCCCTGAAGGGGGCCTATAAGGATGCTGGGGAGGGACTCTTCATTAGAGACCGTAGTGCTAGGACCAGGGGTAATGGGTTTAAACTTAAACAGGGGAAGTTTAGATTGGACATAAGGAGGAAGTTCTTTACTGTAAAGGTGGGTAGTGCAGCACTAGAATGGGTTGCTGAGGGGAGCTGTGAATACTCCATCCCTGGTGGTGTTCAAGGCCAGGTTGGACAGAGACTTGGGTGACATGGTTTAGGGGGGCTGGAACTAGATGATCTTAAGGTCCTTTCCAACCCTAAGGATTCTATGATTCTATGAAAATGTTTCCTGTGATTCTGCTCACTGTTTCAGCTCACCACTCAGCAAGAGGGCCTGGTACCTGCTGCAGAGACAAAGAGGCAAGGAAAGCAGAAGCAGAACAACTTTTCACTGGCAGCTAGCCATAAACTCAGCTGAATTGTATCATCAAACTACACCCTTACTCACTTAATGGCCCCAGCCTAGAGTTAGTAAGAGCTGCTTCCAATTTATCTCCTAACCCATTTTGGTGCAATTGGTTTTCTGGTAACTTGTCATATATGAAGCAGGAGGCTTCATCTGTCACCTAGTTGGCTGAGCCCTTTCACAAAAAAAAACCAACTAGCAGGTTTATGAGAAGGACTGCTGGAACTTGAAGTAGATCTTCCCTAAGTGCAAAATCTGTGCCAGTGATCAATAATTAACATACTTTCCCCCCTGACCTATCAAAGACTAGAGACAAACCAGACACATATGTTGTACTTGGTCCTCTTTGATTGGAAATACTGAAACCATAAATAACCCTCAAATATAATCCTGACATAATTTAATTACCTTCAGATGGATGCGCATCATTTCTGGGAAGCTTAGGGGAAAGAGGAGCAGTATACGGTGGAGAGTCCTGCGAGTATCGTTTAGCAATCCTGTTTTCAGGCATTTCTTCTTTTGCTGTGAAGAGGAAAGTCACCAGCTATTGTTCTAGCATAAAGCTGCTCATGGAGAAAGTCAGGGGACAAAGGCAAAGACACACATCAGCCATTCATCACATTACAGTTCAGCTTCTTGGATCACACAGACTCAAGTCACTTTAATACAAACTTCCAAAGCAGAAATACAGCTTATTCTGTACTGTCATCACCCAAATTACCTTGACCCTGGCTACTTTTCTAAAAAAATAAAAAATAAAAAAGTAAAACTAATGACCTTCATATGACAGAATTAGAAACATAATTTCCCTGTTGAAAAGGGAGCAGTGGGGAATTCCACAGTAGCACCCAAAAGCAGACTCAGCTATCAGAAAGCTGTGAGGAAGCTTCACACCCAATGAGTCTTCTGGAACTGCCCTGATATTAAGGTTTTCTTAGTTCTGGCTCCTGGAAACCCTCAGGCTGGAACTTGCAATACCAGGCCTGGCAAACAACCTTACGGGAGATCTTTCAGCAAGTCACTTCATTTTGCCCTCACTCTATGCTCCTGGTGCAGCAGACAGTTACTGACCTCATACGAAGTATCAAAAGCAGCCACCTAAAAAATCCCACCTTTTCTACTAGAACACTGGGCTGTACACAGTAGAATGTAAAAAGTTTGGAGCCACCACTGAGTAAGGTGAATGAAGAGGGAAGAAAGGTCCTTTTTTTTGGTGTGGGAAGGGCCAGACTGAATACTCTTTCAGGGGAAGGTCCTTCTCATAAGGCAGTAAATATCTTTTTGTAAGTTTATTTTATGATCTAAATATAAATTTAACAAATGACATGTGAAATCTTGAGCTTGTCCTTTTAGCAGTATCACAGTGATACAATACACGTTTCCTGGCTTGGCTGCAAGGAGGGGTTTGCTGAACAAAATGACTTTTGCACATGTGGTATGAGCTATCCCAGCCTCTAAAAGCACTATGACACTGGAACCAATTCACTAAGAACTGAAGCATATTCATTTCAATCAACTCACGTCATAGAAAGACAGATTAAAAAGTTACGTGTGATGAAGTCACCACACCTCTCGAAAATATCAGCACTTGAAAATAACAGTTGTTTTAACAGTACCTGGTTTGTTCCTATCATACTCCATAGGGCTATGTGCACATCCCATGTAAGGGCTGAAGGGCTGGCTACTAAAGAGATTATCACACTGCAGGCTGTGGCAGAGTTTCTCCAAGAAGCGCAGGACAAACGATGCGCTGTTTACAGAAGGAAGATTGATGGCGTGCTTTTCCCCATCAAAGGAAGCTGTGAATAAGAAGATGATGTCAAACACCCCCCAAGCATCACGACGTATGGTAAAATACCATTATTAACTTAAAGGAGAAGACATCCAGATTTGATTTAAACCACACAAGACATGAGAGGAGTAAGCAATCATTCTGGTAGTTTAACAAATTTACATCCAAAGGACAGATTTTACCTCCCACTGGATCCATGCCAGTTTAAATTTGCTCTACAGGAACTTATTTTAATAAAATAATTTTGGATTCACACACCAGCATTACAAAACTTGCAATTCCCTCATCACCAAAACCTTATGAATGACTTCTGTTGGTTGCTTATAAAACAGCAAGTTCTCTACCACCTACTTGCAGGAGACAACACCAAAAGAGACGCTCTGCAGTACTTGCTAAAAAAGTAATACAAAAAAAGGGGGGTGGGGGAAGGATGTAAACAACTTTTTTGATTTTTTTTTGTTTTTCCTCAGTTTCCAACTGAACTGAGCATCCTTGTGGTGACATGCTGGAATCCATTACCATTGAAATTCTGACTACAGAAACTGTTTTGCCATTTGCTACTTTATCACTAGAGAAATCTATCCTGCTGTCAACACTACAGTGGTCAAGCTCCCATTTATTTCAACAGGAGCTGGGTGGCAGAGATACCACAACAGCCACAAATGGATCTTGTGTCTTTTAAAGTGAGTGATTACAAAGAGCCTGGACATGTGCATATGTCCTTTGCTTGTTGACCTCACATTTTCCTTTTTTTTTTTTTTTTTGTGAAGATTAGTAACATTTTGAAAGACTCACTACTACCAATACATGGACAAATAGTTACATTAATTTCATTAATTACATTAGCTGAAACTTTAAGTTACTTCAAATTAGAAAGACATTACAACAAAGCAGGAACAAACTTGTTACTTAAGCTCAGGGCTAGAAAGAAGCGGCATAAACACCAGGTTTATGCATCAATTTGTCTTCTTGGTTTTCAGCTTGTCATGCAGCTTTCTGCTGTTAATGCAAGTTCCCAAATGATAAGCAGAGCTTTAAAGGATCACATCTTGTTGGTAGCAGATGCATTTAAAAAAAAAAAGAAAAAAGAAGAAAAAGAAACACACACACAAAAAATCCAAACCAGAAATGACAAGAAAGCCTTTATTCACAGATCTGAATTAAGGAACACTTCCATATTGTGTTACAAAAGAGACAGATAATATACACAAAACTGAAGAAAATGCTGAAGTTTAGCATATTTTAGGCTTTCTTATGAAATCAGAAGTGTCAATTACTTACACCACTGATGTAAAAGGAAGCTTCTGATTAGAGTTAATGAAAGTTAACCGGCTACCACCACCAACAACATGGTACCTCTAACATCTGCATTCATGGCAGACTGACCCTCTGCAAGTGCTTAAAGTTTAAGAGTCAATTCTACAGGGACAAATCCCAAACCAATGTGTTTCAATGGCCCATTCGGTTTTGCCAGGCTCCAATGTTCAAATGAAATACTAACCATTCACAGTCCCACATGTGGCTCAGATACAAGGCCCTCTACCTCCTGTCTGGGGAAGGGGTCTCTAAAGGCAAATTTCTGCTTGGAACTCAACCAGTTCTGGAGAGCAAATGGGCTGTGAGACCCAGCACGGCCTGATGTCCTGACAAATTTACTGCAAGGTAGTAGGCAGCCACAGCAAAAATTTAAAATGCTTTATAATAGCTTTATGGATCTTCTTATATGACCTTGGGGAAATCACTTATTCTCCATGCCTTAATTTCTCATTTTGAAAAGAAGCACTGAAAAGAAAAATATTATCTTAGAGTTGTCAGGAGGGTAAAGCAAGGAACAGCTGAGGCAATGAGACTGCCCCAGCAAGACTTGCCATGGGAAAAATCCACAAATAAAGATTCAGTGCAAACACAGCTCCCTTGTACTCTGAACAACTAGGTGCAACCATACAAACTCCAGCCAAGCGTGTGGGATCCAGATCCATATGCTCAACTATCTGCTCTGCTTTGGGACAGCATAAGCCTCTTACACCTCAGACAAATGCTAAGGGAAAAAATTAAAAGGAGTACTTCAGAGGTGCAGTGACCTCAGTCTCCAATGACAAGTAAACAGGGAATGGACCTTGCATGTACAATCTCAGCCCCCAGGATAAAGAGTCTTCTTATTTCTTCACCTTCCACTGCATATGTTTTAAATACCAGGTTCAAGACAGGAGAAAGGCTCGGAGCTAAACTATCAGAGAAATGTGTGTCTGTCAGTGAAGAAACTCACCCAAGAGTCTGATTTTAATGCTCTGCTTGAGAAGATTTACCTGACCCTCAGTCTATTCCATCCCACCAAATGCCTTAGTCTCTGTACTACAAGGAGAAAAAAAGGGGCTGACACCACCACCATTAGTGGGCTTGCAAATCAAGCCTTTAATTTCCTTTCGGTTATATTTGCCTGAATTGAAACCTTATGCGTCAAGCAAAAATAAAATTGTTTGTGCTTTTGTTTGAGTAAGAAAAGATGGAAAAATCCTATATTCAATTCTATTCAAAACAATTAGTTTCTTTGGCAGCTTTACCAAAAGAACCCACTAATTATTGACATGTATTCTAGCAAGATTATTTTATTCATGTCCTCATCAGCATACAGTTTCCTCCTACTGCAGGTATAATACTCATCATGAAAGTATCAGTCCACAAAAGATTCAGATTTCTTTGCTTAGTCTCTGTTACAACAATTTTTTTCTTGCCGGTCTAAAAAAAACCTGCACAAATCACACTTCAAAATCACTTGCAAACAAAAGCTCCACAAGAAAACACTCTCACAATTTCATTCTGTAATTCCTCCTTTTATTCTATTGAAGCTTTCCTTTCCTTCCTTACTGTTCACATGCAAAGCTGGCTGTAATGTGCTACATTAATGTAAGTCACAGTTTATGCTACTCAAAATAAAACACACACAAATTTTTGATAAAATGACAGGGAGCATTTGCTCAACTGCTTCCCAGCAACCTGTTTGACAAGCTGATGAAAAGGCAGGGACTTAAGAATACAGGAAACAAAGTAGGGTCTTGTGCCTCACTACCATCTGGAACAGGACTCTGCTTCAGAAGCAGTCCACAGCACGAAGTTCCTCAACTCCAGGGCTGCAGAGCCAGTTGCTCTGAATCAGGGCCTTTGGGTGAAGCCAGGTGCAGAACAGTAATTCCTTTTCATACAGAATTTCTGAATCTAAGCAAATTACAACTGCATAAGATTCTGAAATTTCTCTCTCCTCTGTGAAAGAATTATTTTCAGCTACTCAGTGACAGACCAGATATGCCACTGACCTACAATTTAGTCCTTCGTGATAAATAAACAATACAGGAAACGCACATCTCTGAGCATTTTGTTCTAGAAAAATGACTTCTCTGAATTTGGCACAGCAAGGAACTTTCATGTATCTTTCAAAAATAAAGCAATATAGGTTTCAAACCCAAGCATATGCAATGCCATTAAACCTTTACCGCACAGCAGAGAAGCTGCATCCATTTTGTGAACAAACTCATGGGGACACATAAGCAAGGCTTTTTGTAGTTCTGCTGCATGGAGGTCAGGATGCTGCTTTTAAAATACTGTTAGACAACAATACCTTTCTGAGTATTTAAATGAACTTCTACTCTGCTAATCATGTTTCACATCTGGTGTTAATACAAGGAGAGTAAAAGTAACACAAAGTATTTTTATCACCAGTGATGGAACTATGAGTTGATGCGCTAACTGCTACATAAAATATTTCCTAGTATAGAAGGAAAAGGAAACATGAAGAAACAGCTATTCAGTTTGAGATGTATAAATAATTTATCTGTAGACCTGCCATTAATATGTAATAGAAATAAACCTATTCCATAATAGCGGACATAGGTGGATGATCAGTGACCCAAGATACTGCTGCAATTCTGGGATATGGAGGAAGGGAAGAAGCAGCAACTTTAACATGTGGAATCACTTGCCTGGAAGCTAAACAGATTAGTTTGAAACTTGTCACCCACTTGGTTAAGGCATTAAGAACACAAACACTATGTATGGGTAAGATTATGCGAATGACTTGAATTAATAAAGCTGATTATTTCACTCATGCTGACATATGTTTGGCTACAGCTGCTAAATGAGGTGCACAAGCTATACTTAGTACAAGAATCTAAGGCCACTGTGTATATCATATATGTAATTGTATATGTAACTGTGTGCATCATCATAAGTAACTTAACACTGCTATAACTAAATTCTAATTTAAAAAATTGTTGAAATCATCCTGGTCCCAGAGTAAGATAAATCACACAACACCAGTACTCTCTTAGTAAAGGAGTTCACAAGTATATGTTCTTGACTGTTCTTAAATAGTTACAGAAGTGATATAAACTCACTGCAGCTACTTCAGTTGTTCTGCCCTATCTCAAGTTCGCAACCAACTGAAGAAACACAAGAAACAAACCATCTTCACATACCAGTTATCATTTCCCCTCCGTGATGGCCAGATTTCAGAAATCCAAAGACTGTTTTGGATTGATAGGCACAATCCACACAAGCCTGTACTGCCTGCTGAAGTACCACATTGACAGGACCTGGTCCAAAGTGATCTGGAAGCTGCTGAACCTTCTTCTTATCCAGGTGAGGCCCAGAATTTCCATGCTTGTTGACATAAACACAAACTGAAAAATAACAATACACATTTATTGCCAAGGGACCATCTTTTTAGTTTTAACCTTGAGGAAAAGATGCACTGGACAACTCAAGAAGCTGAATATGCATACATACTTCCAGAGCACGCAAAAAGTGCTCTGTCTTCTACCAAGGCTCTCCCGCCTGAGTTCTAAATCACTCTGCTGTTTAAAGCCCTTTTCTACCCCACTAATGTAACAAAGACGTCATAAACTGTGCTTATCTTTTGTTTTGACTAATCCCTGTTCATATACTAGTTCAGATAAAGTAAGAATTACTGGCAGGTACTCTAAACTAACAAGATGTGATTCTAAAAAGGTGGCCTTACCAAGTTACTGCTCTATTTTTTCTCCTACTTGAGAAGCTGCAACCCTATGGTCTATATCTACCACCGATGCTCATCCTGAAGCACCCATGTAGTACTAACCTGCGCATGTTTTATTGTCCTGTGTGCATGTAAAATGGTTATTGAAAGTCCATACCTTAAGAAGCGCTGAAGCACCCATGTATGATTTCCACGCTGCAACTTGGTCTTCTTCATTAAACAAACACTTTTCTAGAAACACTGTAAGGTTGTTTAAACCTTAGCACAAACCGACCAAACACGACTTCTGAAATTAGTTTTATAGAGACTATGCAAAACTCTCAAAAGGGACTTCAAGGCAGAAAAAGGGACTACCATATTTTCTATACTGTAGTATTACTTGGGCTTACTTAAAACCCTGGATTTTTAAAAATTAAATACTTCTGTGTTTTAATGATCTTATACCTTCACGTGTATCTGCTCACTCTCTGACGTCTGCAAATGGGAAGAAGCCTATATGTACAAATAACCAAAGATACAAATCAGCACAAATAGTTTCCATGCATTTTCTGTCTGGGCTCAAGGACATCTGCCTCCTGAAAAGTTTATATTCTTAAGAAATGCATGCATATTTTTCCCTCATCCATGACTGAAGTCAGGAGTGAGAAGAGCTTGTAAAAACAGTTTTTAAACGCAAAAAATCACCCCAACAAACTTATCATAAGTTATGGAGGTTTTATAAAGTTATGAGACTTCAGTTAACAACATACAAATTGTTTCACTACAGGGTTACAAGTTACTAAATGAGTTAGCTCATTTGCTAGATTATTTCTCTTTCGCGGACCCTTTTCAAGACATTTCCTTATCTTTCAAAAACAAGCAAACATAAGAAGAAAGAGGAATGTATTTCCTCTGATTGTCTTTACTTGGTTTAAACAGTCTTGATTTTTTCTTTTAATGTAAGGATATACAGAGATAAAAATCTCCATTTTGTTATATTACACTACAGCCAGCATAATATCAGAATATCATATGGGGTTTTAGCTACATCTATTCCCATTTCATATATTAAGGAGCGGGACAGACATGAAAGAACTGTAGTTTCCTTCTTCAGGCAGGAACAAACTGCCAGGTCTAGCAGACCTACCACAAGTCCTTGTGCTCCCACACTTCCTGCTATAACAGAGGCATCAAAATAGTAGTTCCACTAAGTAATACTGGCACCTACAAATATCTTAAAAAAAATAAGTAGCTAGATAGGGATTTATAAGAAATTTGCAGCACATTCACTTGCTTGAAATGGATGCCATTTAACACTAAAAATATCATAATGTTTTTTCGTTTGTCTTTTACCTGTGGATATAACTGCTGCAGTTGCACCAGACAAACCAACTCCATCTTTAAGTATCTGTGTAGTGGCACTGTCCCTCTCAGGAGAAGAATGAGGAGAAGGCGATGCAGGAGTCAGCTGTTCTGGCAAGATTTTTTTCTGTTTAGAGGGAAAAAAAAGCCCAACAAAAACAACCCAAAATCAAAATGTTGAATGCATTTTAAGGAGTCTGCAAAACCTTTCTCCTTTCTGCTATCAGTCACCATCTTACTGAATGCGTGTGGTTCATTATTACAAAAATACTACACACAGCAGATAAAAGTCTAGGAAAGGAAGACAGAAACTGTCAGTTTGCATTTACAGCTACTTAAGTAAGACAGCAGAAGACAAATTACTTAAAAAGGAACCCACTTCTGAAAAGTGGGAAAAGAATGAGCTTTATATACTAATTCATGACTCTTCTAAATCTTACAAAGCACCAAAGAGATGTTTTAGATTATTTTCCTGTCCATTCCTTTCCAACCATCTGGGTTTATCACAGCTCAAAGCAGTTAGCTGAACTGTGTGTATATTCCCGTGTAAAACTTGAGCCACATTTAGGTGTAAACTTTACAGCGTGCTTAGATTTTCCCTCAGCTTGTTTCAAAGGGGCTGAAATTTTCAAGTAATCACTTTCAGGAACTGGTGCTTTTCACAAGATATCAAATAAACCAGTAGTTACAATCAAGTCAGGTGAGTTCCAAAAATCTTTTTCTTTCCCAAACTAAACATATGTGCAACTTCTCATGTAACAACCAGAGTCTGCAGCACAGAGATTTAGAAATTGGTCAGTGCATTACTTTTCACCTAAGGAGGGAAGAATTTTATTGAAACATGGTTTGGACTGGGGTTTAGAAAAGAGATATGCACAAGGAAGGTGTTTCTAATGTGCTTTAAGGTGCTATATATGGAAATAAAAAATGAATTAGAAAGAAGTTCATCACCTCACCCTTCACCATTCATTCTTGCATGGGAAAAGATTATGTTTTTATTCTCTTAACTACCAAAAAATTAAAAAAAAAAAAAAAAGAAAAAAGAATCTAAGAGATTACCCAAGGTCTTGACACTGCTGAAGACTGCACAGACCTTGCTACTCATGTGGTAAGGGTTTACTGCTAAAATTAATCTACAGTGGAGTGAAAAGTCAGTCAAGCTGCTAAGGAAGGCTAAACCCTCTTCCATTTAGCAGCAGTCATCCTTTACACTTTTAGAAGCAGCATATTTACCACACAGTATCTTAAACGTCATGTAGAAAGCAAACAAAATTTACACCTTCCTAAAAGCAG
Source organism: Psilopsiagon aymara (assembly GCA_024733675.1). Classification (NCBI taxonomy): domain Eukaryota; kingdom Metazoa; phylum Chordata; class Aves; order Psittaciformes; family Psittacidae; genus Psilopsiagon; species Psilopsiagon aymara. The sequence continues at coordinate 10,551 of JANRGW010021008.1, forward strand.
CAGAGCCTAACTTCTTCATAACACCTAAAAAAACCACTTAAAATTAGCTTTCTTCTGGGATCTAGGGAAGCTTAAAGAAAATTTCTGTGCCCCTTCTTACAGTTCAGAGAAGAAAGGTTTGACTGGAGAACCTACTTGACAGTATGGCACTGGGTGGAATTGCCATAACTGCCAAGGCTTGGCATTGCACTGCAAATGAGATGAAGTGGCTCAGGTCAAACACTGAACTAAGCAGTGATGTATTATTCATCAGGAATTGCCTATGTATCTTAACATTTGGTTAAGAAAGGTTTCTCTCCACCCTTAATACTGAGAGCCAAAATGCACTTGGGAAGACTTGAGCTTTTGATCTGAAGGCAGACATTCCTCAAAGCCCCTCTGAAGCAGGGGAACTTTTGGCTGGGGGGCATTTGTCACCATGCTGAAAAATATGGGTGGTTGAGTTGAGGGGAAGAGGAAGAAACGGAAGAAATGTAAGCGTGAAAACAAAATAAAAACACTGAACTGACAGAGGAACTAGCTGCCTTCCACACTAACACATGAGGGTGGTGAGGCTAGACAGCCATTTCCTACCTCCTCCTTCAGAAGAAGAGCATGCAGTTTGGAAATACAGCACATTATGCTTGCTCAGCGGAGGTTCCCATTTAGCAACCCCAAACGGATGGGCAGCAAACTACGACCCCAAAGCCATGTTGTTTGATTAGGCAGGCTGCATTTCTCAGCAGGTCTCAGCACATTTGCTTGGTCAGTGCTGCTGGCTGGCCCCTGCCAGCTGGGAGGGCATACCAGCTCTGTTTGTCAGCAGAGAGCACTGCTCACAGCCTGGCACCACATGGCCAACTTCACAGGCTTCCCCGTAACGCTTAGAAACTTGCCTCTTGTGAGACTGAATTTAGGGCTGTGATCCACTCTCAGACCAAAGCACTTCCTCAAGAAATTCTGGAAGGAATTCTCTGTGTTGTTATGCAAAGTGTACTTTTAAAAATTGTGAAAGAGATGTAAAGAGATTTCCTCTTCATTATGACAGAATAAAAACATACAGTGCAATCAGGGGGAGACAAATGGAAAACAAAACCTGACATGCAACTCACACTGACAGAGAAGCTTAGAAAACTTCAAGTAAAGGAGAGAGATGACTCAACAGCTCAATATTCCTAGCTATGTAACAAAAACTAATACCTGTACAATGATAAACATTGCAGCATAACAAGCGTAAAAGGACAAGGAAAGTCAAACAACTCTACAGAGTATCAGCTATAGACCAATCTCCCCAAACACAGTTTTTTAACTACTACCTAGCCAGCTAACACTTGGAAACACAATTACTTAGTATGAAAGCTGGAGGGGTTTTTTTGATCAGTCTTGGGAGGGAAAAAAGCACTTTCAAATTTCTACGCATATACCACTTCCATAGTATTTATCACAGAATCATGGAATGGTTTGGGTTGAAAGAGACCCTAAAGATCATCTAATTCCAACCCTCCAGCCATAGGCAGGGACACCTTCCACTAGACCTGGTTCCTCAAAGCCCCATCCAGCCTGGCCTTGAACACTGCCAGGGATGGGGCAGCCACAGCTTCTCTGGACAACAGGCTGTATGGCATTCCATCTGACACTCACTTTTGTGCACAACTCCCACAAAGCTCCATCTCCTCTCTTATGCAAGCAAGTGTAACAGTCCAAAGATCTTGCACATATGTACCATCTCAGCAATTTAACCATTTATCGAAGCACTAACAACAATCCACGGATTCCCAACAAGAGCTGATTTTTAAAGCTTTTATTGCAAAAGTCAATGGAATAAAACTCTCAAGTTAGATGTATTAAACTTAAATTCTGCAAAACCCAAGTCTTGTTTGCCTTGTCACACAGAGGACATCCTGCATGCATACAGGTACCTCAGATTCACTGCCTCAAGATCAGGGAGTGTCAGCAGTAACCCCCATTCCTCAGGCAAATCCCTCCAAATGCAAATGCAGTGCTGCAAGCAGACACTTCCAGATACCCAGCATTAAGAGCCCAGAAGCCTTTTCTAAGGGTGAGATACCTCTAACTGTTCTTCCAAATAGTACACAAAGCCTCTCAATTTCTCTTTCAAGAGACACAGAGAACAAAACACTTACATGAAAATGTGCATCCTGGCATACATCATCCTGACGTACCTTAAAACACGGATGTCCTGCATCGTCCTTTAAAGCCCCACCCCGATTTCTGGAGAACACCGCATTCACCAGCTGAGTCTAGATGGGAGCACCTTTCTCCTCTTTAATTCGTGTCTCTCTGCACTTTGATACACATCAAGCAAGACAGCTGGAGACCATTTGCATCAGTAGCCTACCAATGTGGATGTCTGACTGTAAGGGTCAGGCAGCAGAGACAGCACTTGGCTTTCAATTTCTGGTCCCCAGAACCATTTCTTACCTTGTGGTCATCATTCCAACAAAGCGCCTGCTCCCAGTTTTGTGCTACAGCTGCTGGGCATGCCCTAATAATGCCCTATTAAAAGAGTGCCACTAACCTACCCCTTTCCACACATAACTAGCAACAGATCCCATTCAAAAAACTTCCAAAATATAGCTTTTTGAAATTTGAGACAGGGAGGGTGGAAAAAAAACAAACCAAACCAAAACTCAAACTCAAAACAAACTCAGAAAACACAATGCCCCCCATGTCCCCATTGCTGCTAATGCAAAGGAAGGGAGGACCATAAGGACAGACACAAATCATTTAGGGAAGGACATTGCAGGATTGTTACTCCTCTTTGGCAGCTTGCAGTGGATGAGAAGCCTCAGAAAAAAGACTGTACTTCCACAGCAATTCAAATTGCCCTAAATCTGCCCTGCTGTGATCCTATCCTTCCTTGCTGCAGATGTAGCTTTTGAGCTTTTTTGGGGTGGAGAAGGCAAAGAAGATAGTAAGAGGTACGGATGCTGCGTCAGTTGTCTACCAGTTTAGCTCCCTCAAGTAGTTCACTCTGGGATTATAACCAGTGTTAGTGTCACATGGGACTGGGAAGGGCAGTTTACAGCAGTGCTCATTTGTACCTTACCAAACAACCCCAGAGGAGCTGAAGCTGCAGCTGCCAGCACTCTGGATCTGACGCAGCTTGGTAGGGAGAAATGCGCAAAGGCATCTTGTCTTTCAGACCAGGGCAGAATTAGGCCTACACCTGAAGAAATGTATCACCTGGAAAGAAGCTTCTTGCCTCATGCTAGTAACATCACAATTAGAGATTCAGTTGGCAAATTCAGCTGTATGCTTAAGATGCCTAAATTCTGCAACAAATTCCTCACTGTTCTTAATCCTTTGTTTCCAAACACAAAATAAACAACAACAAAAAAATATTCAAACTATATATATGATTCAGTACCAAAATAACCCAGACTAAAAAGCCTGAAGGCTCTCCTGGCTCTTGTAATTTTACTGGAAATGGCTATTCCTGAACATCAAACACCAGCAACTCACCCATAAACAAATCAGTAATCTTGCTCTGGAATGAAATAACCCATAGAAGTTTATACTGACATATTCCAGAATAGCTGTTCTAGTCTTTTCTTGTAATCAGTTGCTGAAAACAGTAAAGCCCTGAAGGCTGACAACAGAAAATTAAATGATAGCAAAAAAAAAAAAATCTCACTACAAAATTTTGCAGTAAAAAGTAAAGTAGTAGATAAGGACTAACCTTTTTTCCAGGTTTTAAACTTTTTTTCCTTGTTTTAAGATTTTCAGTATGAGAGATGCTTTTTGTCAGGGGAATATTTTTAGGAGACCTGCCCTTCTTGGGAACTGCAGACTGTCCAGGGGGTTTGCCCCGACCTGGCTTCCTGCCCCGTTGCGCTGGTACTGGAGCAGATTTCTGTGGAGACTGCATTGAACGCCGGGTCACTTTGGAAGGGGAAGACTGGATTTTTGCACTGCTCTTTGTAATGGAAACTGAGGAAAAACAAAAACAAAAGGGGGGGGGGGAAACCTCAAAATGAATGATGGAAAGAAACTTTTCTAACAAAGGCTTAAAAAAAAAAAAAAAAAAAAAAAGTAGTGCACAATTTACAATGTAAAATAAATATACTTGGGTATTTTGAACTTAAGTGGTTGGCATGTAACTACAGAACCAAAGCCAAAGACAGAACTCTTCATATCCGTTCTTTTAGAGGGACTTTCCTAAGATAAAAACATTCAAACAAATAAAAAAATTTAATCCACTCACCTTATAAATCCTTCCTATAATTTAACTATGATATTTATAAAGTGCCATTCATCAAGAAGGCCTTCAAAATACTTCAGAAATCATAGATCTCATAATATACCCATTCTCTAAGAGCAGTTTCCACAATTACAAGACATGCCAACTACTTCTAGGGAGCTAAAAAAAAGCAAAGAAAATCATTCCACTAATGAGGAGACACTAATGATAGGAAATGTATCATGAATGAGTATGTATCTAAGATGCCTGTTTAGAAATTTAAATTCATGTAACTATACCCGGATTTTTCTACCTGAAGCTATTCAGAGTTTAAACTTTATTTGGAAGAAGGACTTCCAAAAATCAAACACAAAGTATCATTTTAATTCAGTCTTAACACTGAACCAGTTGTCTGTTGAATCTCCTATCCCAATACGAAATTGATCCAACATGTATATGATGTGACTGTATTTAACCTGGTATAAAGCTGCAAGACATAATCAGAATTCATTGGATAGAACTTCCTAGTTAGGAATGTTTTCCACGCAGCACACTATTCTCTGAAGTAATAATGATGATTTTGTTTTAATAATTCCCTTCACAATGGAGAGATTAGAACACCAGAAGGATGTCAAACAGAACCCACAGATAAGGACGTATCCTCAATGCAGAGATGAACCACACCATGCTACAGCAGCACCTGTGGCCAACAAAACGCAATTACTAAGTCCAAAAATGCAACAAATATTCTGTTTTGTTGACCTGATTGCTGGCAAGCAGACAGATCAATTGAGGAAGAGGTAAGCTGAAAATGAAAATCGGAGATGTGACAGCAAACCATCCTTTTGAGAGCTATAGGAGAGGACCACACAACAGAGTTGAGATAATTTTAAACCTTTAGCCTGTAATCAGATGGCTCTCTAATATCACACTGCCCCCACTACATACTTTCGTATCTCCCTGACGATGAAACTCCCATGATTCCCCCTAACCCTAGATACTAGAACTTAATGTGACACAACTGAGAAGTGTTGCAAGTGAGGGCTCAGGTGGGCTTTGACTGTTTCATTCACCGGTGCCCGATCCAAAGCACTACTGCAGACTGAAAGTGAAGCACAGGGGGCTGCCAATAATTAATTTCCAGTTTTTTTGTGAATTTGGAATATTTCTTCACCTAAAATATTAGTATGTTGAGGCCTTCTGGTAGGCAAATAAAACATGAAATAAACCTCAAAGATACATTTGAAATGAGATCTTGAGAAAAGAACATAGTTTCAGATTGAGTAACAGTCTTAAGGTCTACCCCTATGAGTGATATTCACCTTAACAGCCCAGCAACCAGCTTTACAACTGTTACTTTAACTTTTGAGTTTTTATTCAGGAGTTCACTGTTATTAAGTATTTGCAGCATAGAATGTCACAGTAAGATGAAATACACACTGCAAACAGACTTTGCACAAAATACAAGTACTACTGACACACATTTTAAAAGCTGTAGGAGCATACACATATAATGCTATTTGATTCTGTTACCAATCTAATATTTTTGACAGCAGTTCAGAAAAAAATCTCTTCATTATAACCGCCTGCAATCCTAATACATCAAATACAGACATGATATCCCTAGGTATCTGAGAAGGACCACCTCCTGGACGTGCAAAGTGATCACTTTCATTTTATTTATGTATGCCAAAATTTGCTCTCGTATGCAATGACAGCTTAAAGTAAGATGAACAGAATTTTAACCAAATGCTGGCATAACATTACTCTGAGATCTCTGAATTGCCAAATGACAACTCACATTAAGCCATACGTCTGGAAAGCAAACCAATATCAACTGAATGCTGTACAATTCAGTACTACATATTGCGCCCTGTATAATGCTTCCACTAATGCAAAATGCAGCTACTTTTATTTGTGCCACACAGCAATGCATTTAGCAAAACAACCATGACCTCCAAAAGAAACGTTCACAAATTCTTTGTGCCCCTGCCTATGCTGAAAACTAACAAATGCATTTCTGTTCTCACACAGTAAAGACAGAGCTAAGGTTAAACACACAGCTAATTGCAACATCAACAGGTTCTATCTAGGAGCACAGGGTTGAGTTTCGGGACACTGGGTAATCCCTATTCCCTTCCAGAAGGACATTTACCAGACAAAGAGTAACAATACAAACGGCTCCAACCACTTCAGGCTGCCCGCTTGAACCACACACATCAAGTACCCTTATCTCAGTATCTTCCTACCTGTATACTCCAGAGGACCAAATACTTAGCAGCATTAACCATTAAGGGGGGGAATCAGGTCCCATTTGATACTCTTCCTTCTGCCTAGGGCTGAAGCTGCTTTTTTCAATAGGCAGGACTGCAACAAAGCCCATGCTGCCTGGGCAGTGTCCCAGAGATAGCAGCAAATGAGGAGGCTGCTATTTGCATTTGTTGATTTAAGAGAGGATGGGGGGAGCACAAGGGAGTGGGAGACTGCTAAAGTAATTCCCATATTGTCTGCAGGCTGTATTGACAGTGATCATCAGTCACCTGCTCATACTTCCTTCAACCCAGCCTTCAGAGGGAGACCAAAGGTTACGCTGGGTCACAGGATCTGAAGGGAAATGAAAAGACATGCAAAATTGAGCTGCCAACCCACTGCATCTGTAGACAGAGTTATCCCCACTAGGCCACATGTTCCAAAAACGAAGATGTTTTAATAGTCTCATGAGAACTTGTTAAAATACAACGATGAAAAGAATAGAGAGGAAAAATGCCAAGCTCTGCTTGCAATTACTGCAATATTTAGCTGGGATATTTACAACCAAAAAGGCACATTTGCCTTTTCAGGATGCTGCTTTGCATCACAAAGACCTTCTCATTTGCACAAACAAAATCAAGCATTTTGTGTCATGTTGCTCTTCTACACAAATTTCCACTGCTCCAGTTTCAGGAGAAGGATGTATTGCATGGCATTCTTTCCCAAGTCTCTCATTTACACCCAAAACCTACTGGCATCCTCAATAACTGAGGAGCGGAGATCTTGCTATACAAACATACTTTACCATTGCACTGTTAGCAACTAAACAGCATTTTCAAACACACACAGCTCTAGTTACATTGCCATGTTGGTGATGGCTATAGGTAACTACCTTCACACAACACACAAACAGCTTCAATACTTTCACTTACTGATCATTCAAAACCTTCTAATTTTCTCCTTGAAACTATTCTGTGAGAACCCCAACACCTATAAACTTTGTATTCAACGTATGTAAGAGAAACCCCAAGTCCAGTATCTTGGAACTCGCAGCTTAAAGATGCATTGCCACACTCATTCACACAAGCACATCATCCACTGGAGCCAACCAAACTCATTTGCATGAGAAGGACATGAAAAGATTACACTTTAGATGAGGGCCAAATTCTGCCGGTAGAAGCAGAAAACCTGCCCAGACATATGCAGGACTGCAAAATTTGACCCCAGAACGTTATCCCAAAGATCTCTATCTAGAGTAAGTCAGATATTTAAGACAACTGTGAAATCTGAAGCTACTGAAACCTCCAGCACTTGGGAAGGAGATGGGACAGATGACAGCTTTGAAGCCTGAATTCTCATGCAATTCTAATTAGTAAAATTCCTTCAAATAATCCACAGTGATGGTTTCACGCCATGCTTTTACGGAAAGCAAAGGGAAAAAAGGTTCAGATTAGCAGTAATATTTAAACATTAGAAATCTACTATTCAGTTAGTGTCACGGAACAGAAATTACAAGACAAGACTTTAAAAATCTTTAGTGAAATGACACAAAACAATACAGGGGCCCATTCTGCTGTGAATGCAGCACTGCTACCTTAGGTGAAGGTGCCAATTAGGACTGTAAAAACAGCAATTCAGCGTTTAAACCAGCATTCCTTTCAAGACAGAAATGATTCATTTGTAACGAAGTATTGTTCCCATGCCCCCACTGAGACACAAGCCAAATGTTCTTCCGAGAACCTAAAAACCCAGCCCTTCTCTCATCTATAGATTAAAAAAAAAAATGAGGTGAAGAGATTTAGCAGATTACCCTAAATCCATGTGAGCATTCCACAGCAGAAGTAATGGAAACATCCCTCCTCAGTTCTAGCCCGGGATTTTAACTATAGAATTAACCTTCTTTAATGCAGTAGGTTATTACCATGATAGTTTTGACAACTGGCAAAGGAGGTGGAAAAGATTAGCAATTTTTCTAAACAGCTTACTGTCAAGGATTATAAAAATTTATGTCCTTATGTCTCAGTTGAACAAGAGAGCCGTACAAAAGCGTAAGTATCTATAATACATGACACCTCTTTCTATCTGTGTTTGGATTACTCCTGGTTAAGAGGTAGCTGTGAGATACTAATTGATACGTTGCTATGATACAAAGTCAGTTATAAGTCATCATTTTGTGATCTAAAAAGCAACACTGCATTCGGAAACTTCACCATCCACCTTGGCAAGACATGGACATTATGGCTCGCAATTTTCTTTGTTCTGGATTTTAGTTTCTGCTACCTATATAACAAAAGAAAAGGAAAAAACACTAACAACAAAACCCAAACAAAACCAAGCACCAAATTACAAAAAGACACCAAACAAAACAAAACCAAACAAACAAAAACACAAACACAGAAGACTTCTGCTATATTCTTTAAAAAATTCTAGCCTTCCTTTCGCAGACCTGAAAGGTGAAATGGTGAAAGGTGAAATGGGTGAAAAGGAGAGCTCCAAGTGACATAAAACAAAATTAGAGGAGGGCCACAAAGATGATCAGGGATCTGAAGCATCTCTCCTGTGAGGAGAGATTGCAGGAGCTGGGCCTGTTTAGTCTAAAGAGGAGAGAAGACTGAGAGCGGATCTCATTATTGCATGCAAGCGTCTCAAAGGTGAATGCCAGGAGGATGGTGCCAGACTCTTTTCAGTAGTGCCCACAAACAAGGAGCAATGGCCATAAACTAAACCACAAGAAGTTTCACCTCAACATGAGGAAGAACTCTTATGTTGAGGATGGCAGAGAACTGGAACAGGCTGCCCAGGGAGGTTGCGAGGTCTTCCCTTTCTGGAGGCATTCAAAACCTACCTGGATATGTTCCTGTGTAACCTGCTCTAGGCGGCCCTGCCTTGGCAGGAGGGTTGGACTAGATGATCTCCAGAGGTCCCTTGCAACCCTAACAATTCACAGAATTGGTGAAAGGAAAGCATTTCTTTCCTAGTGACTTCCCCAGGCAGTACCATATCATCTTCCATCCCTCACCCTCAGTCTCCCACATTTTCAAGCAAGCCAGCACTTATGAAACAGTTCTGTGAAAACACTAATCAAGCTCCATCAAAATTACATCACTTCCAAAAAAGCAACTTTTAATAGCTTGGCTGGAGCAGGGGCTGTGCAAAGTGGGGACTATAAGCAAAACAAAACAACGGCTCTTGAAAAGATCTCTCCAGTTGATCTCCAGAAACCAAGAGCTGTGAAAAGCCAGCTTCTAGTCTCACCCCTCAATAAAACATGGCGACTGCAACCACAATTAGCAAAAAATAAAAAAATCCAACCCCTCCAAAAAAAACCAACAAACAACCCCCCCAATAAACACAAAACCCTAAAACAAACAAACAAAACCACAAAAGAAACCAAACTGAAATAAAAAGAACCTATATTTTGTTGATAAACTGAGAAGAGCAGGTAAGTTCCAAATAAACTATCAAAGCAGCAGAAACTTGAGTTACCTGAAGACAATTTAGGTGTGCTGATAATGAATCTGTCAGTAAGCCTGCCAAAGCCTAGCTCCACACATCAGGCAAGAGTTTTAACATTCTTCACCCCTTCATTACTAGTTCTGCCCAGGGTTTGCCATTATTTTTCCTCAAATAGCATCAGCACCAGGATGAAAGATAAGCCCAAAATGAAACATCAAAATGCAACAAGCTTCAGAGAAAACAAAAAAAAAGAAACACTGCATGTGGTTAGTGCAAACCACAATTTGTTTTGTCTCTATATCTGAATGACAGCATTGATATTCTTAACATAGCTTATATGTACTAATTAATACAGGTTTGGAGAAAATGCACTCAATCCCATCCATTCGTTGAGCAACACAACCACTGTTGACATTAGTACCTTCAAGACCTGAACAAGAGCAAATAAAAAAAAAATAAATATATATTTTCCATGTCAAAAATACATGTGTTGGAATACTTCCAATTTAGAAGAAAATTACAACTACCTTATAAATAAACATGGTAAGATGGTGAGCAAACCAGATTTACAGTACGGACAAAGCTTTGGGAAAGGCAAAACCTTTATCTTTTCATAGTGATTACTGCCCTGCAGCAGCACCATCCAGGCCTTACTGCAAGATGCCAAGAAACATTAATACCAAATAAAAAAAGCTTAACATGTGAGAGAATGTGGCAAATCAGACTTTAGCCTGAAGCACTGAGGAGTTTTTCATGTACAGTTCTGAAGACAGCATAAATCTGCTTACTGTATGTGCCTGATTTAACTACTGTGACCTGCTTGTGAAAAGAAGCTGGCTGCACGGAGGGAAAAACTAAACGTCCAGCAGTATGAAATTGCACCACTTCAGCATTTGGTTTTTCCTTTAATGAAACTTAAGATTACCATGCTTATCTGACTTTGGTTTTGGCTACTTTAAACAACGCAGAGTCTTTTCACAGATCTAACTGTAGCTCTGTCTAAAGTTTCAACAATTCTTTAGTTTCATATGCAAACATAGAGTAGTACTGAAGTTTATATTGGTGTTGCACATTTGTGTACAACTCAACTGAATACACAGCACACCTGTTTTGACAAAATTTCATTATCAATAACACAGAAATGCATCTCCAGTAGCTAGCTTAGAAAAATCTGCATAAAGAAAGGAATGAAAACACATCCAAAAAATGAAATAAAAGCAAACTAAAAAACCACAAGACAGACAAATAAGATACTTTTTAATCTCTGCTTGAGCCTGTACTGCTGTTATTGCTGCAGACAGCTTTTGAGGGAGACCTTTAACATCACAGGCTGATTAGCGTAATGAAAGAAGATTGCTCTCACTGACAATAAATGCACTGAATTGTGAGAAAAGCGATGAGGGGACAGACGACGAGGGAGGGGAGAAGGGAAGGGAGGTTGGCTGAAGATTAAAGCTACAGTGTATCACTGTTTTTATTTATATTAACTACATCATCCTCCTTTAGTCTCTCCTGTGCAGTGCAGAGAGTAGTTCCTCCTTCATTACTTCTTGCCTCGCCTTTTTCTGTCAAAGATCTGGCTTCGTAAGACCATAGAATCAAGGGTATATAGCAGATGCTGTTCACATCTAAACGACAGATACATGCTAGACTGAAATCAATCTTTGCAGGGGAAACTACATGTCATTTCCCACATGACTTGTTGCCACTTGTTCTTTTGTTTTCTTTCTTTTTTGGAAAAGGTTTTACTTCTATTATAAATAAAAAGGTGGGTTGCCTTAGTAACTGCTATTTCCATCTAAAGACTAAACACCAAAATTATTTTATATAGAAACAGCAAACACAAATTGCTCTGACAATTTCCAGTCATCTGCCATCTACTTCAATCATAAGCCTCAGCCACAACTAACTACAGTGCAATACAAGAATATTCTTAGCCATAGTAACAGCTTTTGGTTAATTCCAATTGAGTAAAATTAAAATTACGATTGTCATGGTTTAAGCCGTAACTCACGCAGTTCGCTCACTCACTTCCCCCTCTTCCGGAGGGATGGGGAGGAGAATCGAAAGAATGTAACTGCCATGGGTTGAGATAAGAACAGTCCAGAAACTAAGGTATAACACAAACCACTGCTGCTGCCACCAATAATAATAACGGAAATAACAAGGGAAAAGAATACAACCACTCACCACCCGATACCAGGCCTGACCCTACAGAGAACTTCCCTCTTCCGGGTTCCTGCCCTTAGTTTTTTACATCCTGGGCATGACGTGCTATGGTATGGAATACCTCTTTGGTCAGTTTGGGTCAGGTGCCCTGTCTCTGCTTCCTCCAGGCTTCCCCTCCTCCTTGGCAGCACATGAGATTCAGAAAGTCCCTGGCCAGACCAAACACCATCAAGCAGTAACTGAAAACGTCAGTGTTATCAGCACTGTTCCCAGGCAAAAAAACGCAGTAGAGAGCTGGCAGAACATCCAGCACTTAGGGGATTTAGGGAAGCCAAAAGATGAAATATCCAACCTAATGATGGTGCTCTGCAAGTTTGTCCTTAAAACTGTCTCAAGATCAGAGACTTAAAAAGGTGGTTAATACAATGCCAACACTCCAGCAGCATGGCGTAGAGAGGACACCTGATGTTAGTGTTGGCAAAGTTGCTAAAAACTCTTGTACAGAACAGAGGTAGCAAACCCAAAAATAAATACAATGTGTTGGTTTGGGAGAACAATCATAGCTTTTGTAAGGAAAAGTCACATCTCACTGAAATCATTTCACTGCTTTTTTTAAGGAGTCAGTAAGCAAGCAGACAATGGAAAGTTAATTGATGTAGTCTGTGTATTTGCATTTGACAAGATCTCACACCATAGCCTCTCTCAAAACAATACTTAGCTGGCACTGAATATAAGGGAAGAACCTCATGATCCTTCTGAAGAATTTCATGGAAAATACCTAACAGCAGCCAGGAATAAACAGACATGTTTCCACAGTTGAAAGAGGACTCTAGAGATTTCTGATGAGATTTCTGCTTGGGCTTGTATCATTTGATTCATATATGGAATCAAATGGTAAACAGTAAAGCATGAAATGGCAACAACTGTTGAACAACTGAGTCAGTAAAGTTATGTAAAAAGATCCTGTAAAGCTGAGCAGTTGCTCAGCAGAGGAAGTGACAGATGAAACACAATGTCAAGAGATTCAAATTAATGCAGCTTCCACGATCAGTGTTGGGATATTGGCCCAATTCTAAGGTATATAAAAATGATATCACAGAATTGAAATAAATATTTCTATGACAGTATTAGTTCATTGCTTGATAGGTAGTCCAATAATCCAAAATCCCAATTCATGAATTACAGAGGGAACAGAAAACAAAACAAAAACCACCACCATGCCACTATGTCTTAAATACTTTGTGCACTGCTGGGTCCAGCGGCTTAAAAATGCCATAACTGAAATGGAAACAGTACAGAAGAACAAGGTTGATCAGAGGCATTAAACTGATCCCATAACAATGAAAAATGAAACAGAACAGGATTTTATAAGTTTGGAGTAGAGATAGCTGAGGGAAGTTAGAATCTAGGTCTACAAAATCATGATGGATATGAAGAAGACAATTAGGGAATAACTATTTACTGTCTCCTCCTGTACAAGTACCGAGAGTACAAGAAGTTTATTTCGGTACAAGAACATGAGGGCAAGAAATTAAGAAAAAGGATATCACCTTTTCCAGAGAACATACACTTAAGTACAGAACTCCTAAGTACAGGATGTTGTAGGTGAAGAAGTGCAGACTGCTCCAAAATGTAACTGCACAAAATAGATCTAGCTCGTCCAGACGTACTCAGCTCAAAGTGTTATTCTGGGCTTCGGAGGTGCTGGGTTGTAGACAGTCAGGTATTAGGAATACTGCAAGCCTCTCTCCTATGTGCCACTGCTGGGAGAAAGCTGGCTAGAGCAGACGATCCTTCAGATTGATGCAGCATAGACACCATCATGCCAACTTCCTTCACCAGCTATAGTTCACAACGATGTTCTGAGTGACAAGTCATCTCTAAAAGCACTTAAGTGACCAGGAGACAAAGAAAACAGCCTATTGCATCTGTAAAATATTAACCTTGGGCCAGCAGGCCAAGCCAACATCAAACACTGCTGTCAAACCATACATAACAAAAATTATCAGAGATATTTCTAAGGAAACAAACTACAACATTGACTAGGCACAGCTTTTGCGAACCTAAATGTTGAACACTACATTTCATACCACTGTATGCACACCCTGGCACTCAGCCAGGTCCACTTACATCACATCTTCGGGTAAGGACTAAAGACAAAACATCAACATGAAGATTAAGGCTTGAATGCTCAAAACAGTTAGTGCAAAACAACTTTTCTTCTACATTCTTCATTTTATCTTCTACTATTTCCTGATTTATCTGTCTTAAACCAATGCAAATTACAGAGATATGACTATAAAGACTAAATATAACACATAATCTGATGTGAATAAATTTACTCGTATCTAAGAAGACTGTGTTTAAATTGTTCTTCAAAACCTCTCATGATGGAGGTCCTTCATTCTCTCTGGACATCCTAAATGGCTAAGACAGTAAACAGCTGAATTAAACTCTTCTCTACTTTTTATACTGTCTGCATTACTGCATTTCATCTCTCTTTCAAAAAGCTAAATTAGACCTTACAATGCACATCTCATGGCAGGAAATTGTTGTGCTAGGTATGGTTCCTTTAATGCCTTCATACTTCAATTGCAGGGTATTGGTTTTGCTTGTTCATTAAAACCTGAGAGGATTTTTCCTGTGCTTTACCCAGCGTTAAATGCTTTCAAGAAAGATAGCTACAAAACCCAAGAATACTTCCCATTGTATTCACTGTGATCTAAACTACATTTGATTATTTTCACTTTCTGTTGTGGAAATCCAAGGCAGAAATACTAAACTCACCGGAAAAAAGTCCAGGCCAGAATACTGCTATAATATTTCAAGTGAATCTCTACCATATAGCATCTGTCATACTTTCTTCCTTAACAGGAATAGTCAATGTAAATGTGACTTCCTGAAGAATCCTGACAACATTATCATATTTCTGAATAAAAATGAGTTGATTACACTCTCCTTGAAGCTATTATTTACATCTTAACAAAGAATTATCATTACAGTTCTTTAATGGTGCAAAAGCGATCAAATAACAGTGTAAAACATAACCTGAGAGCAAAAATATATTTCATCTAGCTATGTAGATTTGATAAGCGTGTATAACATGAACAGCTCATAAAAAAATAAGCACATGAAGCAAAACTGAAAGAACAAATTCTTTATGCTCAGAACAGGGAAAAAAGAGCACACACGATTTTAATGAAAATGCACTTAACTTTGGGTCCACTGTCAGAATTAAAAATAATGAAATCCACAGCCTGCACCTCCCTGCCCTCAGTTTCTATCACATGTACAAAATTCTTAGTTTTGACTGCAAGTCTGTAAGGACCTTGCTTCAGGTTTTATTAATTCCTGAAGTGTTAATTGTTTTTCATAACAAAACAATAGAATCCCTAGGAACACCTGGTTATTTCAAGCCTTCAGCAGATTTGAACACACTCAATTCTGTTTGTTTCATTACCTGAACAACTGGAATACGTAATGAACTTTACTAACTAACTGTTAAAGAACTCCTAGATCTCTATCAAGCAAGAAAAAATCTGTATATATTATCTCAAAATATTGCTAGTTTTACAGCAGTGAAAGTGAAGTAGACTAAAAAAATTAATAATACTTCTATTCAGAAGATGCAATTGGACTCAGCAATCTAAACAAGAATACCTTCTAAAAATTTTACACCACTTATTTATACCACTCCTTTAAGATAAGGCCATTTTATGTTACCACAATTAACATAAATAATTTACCATAATTACACATCTTACTCACGATTTCTCAGGACAAGGGACAAGGTTGTCCTGTGTTCAGCAGTAGCAGTCATTTTTCTCCTCAGTCGCTGGTGCAGTGCTGTGGTTTTGACTTTCAGCCTGGAAACAGCACTAATAACACCGATGTTTTCAGTTGCTGCTCTGTAATGTTTACTCTGATCAAGGACTTTCTGAGTCTCATGCTCTGCCAGGCAGGAGGGAAAGCCAGGAGGAAGCAGAGACAGGACACCTGACCCAAACTGATCAAAGAGGTATTCCATACCACAGCACATCATGCCCAGTATATGAACTGGGGGCAGTTACCCGGAAGAGTTAAATCACTGCTCAGGTCGGGCTGGGTATCGGTCAGCAGGTGGCGAGCGGTTGTATTCTCTTCCCTTGTTATTTCCGTTATCATTATTATTATAGTTGGTAGCAGCAGCGGTTTGTGTCATACCTTAGTTAGTGGACTGTTCTTATCTCAGCCCATGGGGGTTACATTCTTTCGATTCTCCTCCCCATCCCTCCGGGAGCAGGGGGGAGGAAGGGAGGGTGGAGTGAGAAAGAGGCTGCTTGGTTCTGAGCTACCGGCTGGGCTTAAACCACAACAAAGGTCAACCTCCTGAAGAAGGTAAGAAAGACACTTTACAGTCTGAGAGCACAAAACCACTACAACTAAGGTCAGCAGGATACCTATTATATGACTTATGCTCAAATGTAGTTTGTCCACACCTGACTTCCCCCTGCCTTCTCACTGCAGATTTGACCTACCAGTAGACCTAGACACATAGTTAATCCCTTGCTGAAATCTGCTAAAATGGAATGAACTAGATGATGGGTACTATGACCATCTGCAGTAACTGTAGACAGTAACTACAAACAGGCAGGTGAGAGCAAGGATGCAGAGGTACCCTTAATTAATTTCAGTTAGTTTTTCCATAAAGTTCTTGACCTGCTGGCAAAAGACTGAGAGAAAAAATTGGGATGGAGAGGGCAGGAAACACAACTGCTTTCTTCCTCTCTTGCTTCTGTTCCTTTGGTACTTTCAGCAGGAGTTCTGTGATATCAGTCTACTTGGTTTTACTCACTTAACAACAGCTGTGAAAATGCTCACTGTAAGAACAACTTATTCTGGTTAACAATATTGAAGTAACTAATTAAAATATGGTTCCACTCTTTAAAAACCTCTTTTCATGTGAAATTTGAACGGAGTGAGGCCAGAAGAGTCCAAACAGTTTGACAGAAAAACCTTACAACACAGAAATGTGACAAGAGGTCACCAGAGTAGCAGAGGGATTACATTCAGCGATACCCCTCTATCATGCCATTTCCCTTCTTTCTAAGGTAGATAGCTGTACATTATAAAGCACAGTGGCCATTAGTTAAAGGGACTCTATAACCCTATGTAAAAACATCCTTAAAGGCATGAGAATGATAAAGCACTGTCTTGAACCTGCCTATCCTGAATTTTGTGACTATGAAGGAAGAAACAGTGAATATACACTTTAAACTTCAATCATCAAAGGAGCAAAGACTACTTTACTTTCTTAGCAGTTAGCTTAATATTAAAGTGCTGCTGCAGTCAATACATAGTATCATTAAACAGGAGTATTTAACTATCACATAAACAGCAAATCTAGTTGAAGCTCAAGATTCTTCATAAGCACATAAAAATGGAAGATTATCAGCAGTCCTCCTAACAGTATTAAATAAAACACGTTCTCAGAGTTACTATGAACTGATAAAAATTGTTTCCCAGAAGCTATCCTATTAACTTTAAACTACATAAAGAAAATTTGACAACATTTCATCAGCAGCTACTCACAAATCAAACCTTCAGTCTTATCTGCATACAGCCAGCTGGTTTTTAAAATTCTGCTGTAATTGAGGGGAAAAATAATTAAGCAATATTATTAGTCATCTTACCATTGTTCCCTGGTGGTTGTAATGCATCTCCTGTCAAGCTACACCATCCGACTGGGAAAATATCTCGAGAATCACATCTGCACCAATAATCAAATGCTCCTCTCCAGCCATCAAATGTAACAAAAACTTCATCTCCTTTAACATCTCCTATGGTTGCTGGGCAAATCAAGTATGGGTTCTTTCTATCTATAGCTTCAAGTTTCATTCCAACTTTAAAGCAGTTTGGCACAGGTTTTGGTGGTTCCTACAAAAGTAAGAGTGATAAAACATCTGTATTTCTGTGGCCTCTTAAAAAAATAATAAAAAAGAAAACCATCTATTTTCCCTCAACATCCTTCCTTCTTACACTCCCTACTCTCAAAAAGTTATAGCAGGCATTCAAGAAAACTTACTTGTATTTCAAATGTGCTTTTGCTCTTCTGTATTATGAAAACCGAGATTCTGTTCCCACAGACACAGCTGGGATAATTAGCAAAATTCTCCATGACAGAAAGACCCTGCTAGAAATATTTACATAAGCAATAGGTTGCACCCAATACATTATGTCTGGGCAGCAAGACAGCAAAGACACTAAAATGAAATTATTACATGCTAATAAAGAGGAAGAGGTCTGCAGCGAATGAATATTTCTGGGGACTGATAACTGTCTGGTAAAAGCTTCACCTCTCAATCCATGAAAAATTCATTAGCATTGGACATTATTTATAGGCCTCAGTTAGCTCAGTTGGCCTCATACCAATTCCAAGTGGACAAAAGAAAAACAAACACCAAGTCAATGTGATGAGACTAAGTGCACCCCCACAACAGGAGATGTGACCCAATGGAACCTAAATTACCATCTCAGCAGCAGGAACCTCACTATCCAAAAGCCACCTCAGATGTGCGGGTAGGTTAGCGCAGGGAAACATGGCTCCTCATGCCTCAGGAAATGTACACAATCTTTTATTTAAAAAAATGCACATAATTACATAAAGGTAACAGGCAAACAATGTGATTGCAGGTCTGAATCCAACTGTTTGCTTTGCTGACATACTTGTCAATGTCTCTCTCAGTATCAAAAATGAAGTCACTCAATGTGACAGCAAGGTTTTAACACCTTAACAAAAGATTAAACAAAGTCATTTCAATATTACTGTTGATTTTGTATAATTTTTTTGACTTCCTCAATGCATGTTTAAAACAATGAATAGCTGTTTCTGCTATTTTCAACTACTTTCTCACTGCAATTTAACTGATGAAAATGTTTAACAAAACCTTTCCAAGCACCACTGCATTCCAATGACTTATTCCCCATTGTTGTATTTTTTTTCTTCTCCTGTGCACACAATAATATGGTGCTGTTAAGAAATGTGATATGTATTGTACCAACACAAAAAATGAGCTAACACAATTTTTCTAAATAATACACCATACTTCAAAAATCTCAACTCAGGAACAGACATGCCCATCTCAATTGACTAGAAGCAGATCACTTCCTATACCTTGCCAATGCAGTTCAAAGTAATTTTAAATAGTAGTCTTCCCTTGCCACACTGCAGACGAAAGGAAAATTATCTTAGCATCCTCATTTAAAAAATGTATTAATGGATAAGAATTTGTTTACTAGCAGTCCCTTTCTTCTTACCTTCTTAAAGAATGCTGCGGGTGCCATTTCAGCTCCATTGAGAGTTCTTAAGAGAAACATTGGCCAAGAAGATGCATTCATCTGGAATCCTGAGTAACAAAGAAAAAACAGCCCTAGCTTCAGTTTGTAAAATGAAATAGAAGGATATAAAGTCTGCTTACTAATGCCTCATTGCCTCTGTTTTGGAGTTGGCCAAAATAAAAGTAGCCAAGAAGGAACAAACAGGGTGCTGTAGATGCAGAAAGCCATGCAATGCATTTCCATTCTGACTGACTTGCCTGCAGAATCACTCATCATAATTTTTGATACTACAGAGAAACATCTAGGACTTCTTGATATGCAGGTTCTAGAACAAGAGATCATAAGGTTGTCACCCACAGTCCTGGGTCCAGTGGAACGTCGCCAGCACTTGTGCCTAGCTAACTTTTTAGGTCTGCTTATTGCTTTTTGCTCGCATTCTGTAACAACAGAATCACAGAACCACAGAAGAGTTGGGGTCAGAAAGGACCTTAAGATCATCTGCTTCCTGCTCCAGCTCCTCTCATTTATTGAGATACGTTTTTATGTTCAAGACTTCTGTAATTCTTTCACCAGGCCACACACAAAAAAAGAACAACTGGTTTTTTTTCCCTCCCCCATTAAGATAAATAAATAGCCCTAAACCCCAAAGAAATCATAACAGGAAAGAATATAGAATTATTTTTACAAATGCATATATAATATTGGAAAACAAACTGGAAGAGGTTTCCACTTCAATATTCTTCATTAACAAGGAAAGAATCAAAAAAAGAATCAAATTTATTTAGATGAACTACCTTACTCAAGCAGAACAAAGGTTTGGCTGAAAACATTCTCATGCCAGATAATTTTCCCTCAGAAACAACTACTTTCCGGTTAAAAAAATAAAACAAAACAAAAATCCTTTTGCTTTCAGTGCTTTCCAAATGGATAGACAGACAGCAACAGCCTCACGCTCACAGGCCCTTGTTCTCATGGGGGACTTCAACCACCCTGATGTCTCTTGGAGGGATGGTACGGCCTGGCACAAGTAATCCAGGAGGTTCCTCGATTGTGGGGAAGGCAGCTTCCTTCTGCAAGTAACAGAGGAGCTGACAAGGAGAGGTGCCATGCTTGATCTCGTGCTCACCAACAGGGAAGGGCTGGTTGGAAATGTGACGCTCCAGGGCAGCCTTGGTTG